>JAWQFJ010005062.1:2500-10000 GCA_034096865.1 Theodoxus fluviatilis
CGGGACTCACCGCTGTCCAAGAATCAGTCTCTTCTCTCCTTCTCCACTCTCTCGTCTCGCTTTATGTCATCAGACACTCTCTCTCCGCCGTTCATCTCGCTCTTGTCTCTCTCGGATCCTCTCTCGTCAACTCTCTCTCCTCCTGCTTGTCTTGCTCTCCAGCGTCCCCTCAGGATACGGACTTCTCCTCATCTCTCTCGTCTCTACATCCGTGTCTTACCTCGAGTCACTGAATCCAATCTCTGCGCGTCTCACTAGCTCGTCTCTCATCGTCTCTCTCACTCTCTCGGCTCTCTCTCCGTGCTCTCCCTCAACACCTCTCGCAACCTCGCTCGTCTCCGTCGCGTCCACTCGTCGTCTACACCTCGGGGGTGGGGTCATCTCCCAAAGATCTTCTCTCGTCCTCTCCGTTCTCTCGGCTTTTCTCTCTCGATATAGCCTTACCCTCTCAAAATCGTCCATCACTCTCATCTCTCTCAGCCTCCATCTCTCCATCCACTGTGTCTCTCAGGTGGTCACCCCACCATCCTCTCTTTCTCAATCACTCCTCCTCGGCGAAATCGTTCTCGGTCCACTCTTAAGCTCGGTTCGATCTCTCCTCTCTAATAGCGTTCTCCCTCTTTCTCTCCGCTCAACTCCACTCGAAATCAGCGTCGTCGGATATCTCCTCGGGGTCATCTCGGAATCATTCTACCCTTCCATACACATCACGCCTCGTTCTCGCCACCTGCTCTCTCTGTGCTCTCTCTCTCTCTCTCTCTTTCGGGTCTCCTCCCTCCTACGCTCGAATGATCCCTCCGTCCCTTCCTCACTCCGCTCCTCCATCCTAACCCCTGCCATGCAGGAACCCCTCTCTGTAAGATCTCCTCCTCAATGCTCTCGGACCTCTCTCTCTTCATCCGCTACGGGCTCGCCCTCTCCTCTGCAGCAGCTCTCCCCTCAATCTCTGTCGCTCTCCCTTCTCTCCGTCGAGATTGATCATGGTCTCTGGCTTCCTCCTCTTCTTCTGGGGAGACTCGTCTACTCACTCCCCTCTGGGGCTCTTAAGGCACGGATTAGCCTACCCACTCATCGTGGGGCGCGCTCTCCTACTTTCAAGCCCCTCTCCCCCTCTCGAGTCTCTTCTAGCGCTCATCATCTCTTCCTATCTGCACAGGCTCCGGAGCAAGCCTCCCTCTCCTTCTCTAATCTCTCCCTCCCCCGTCTCTATCTCTCATCTCGTACTCTCTTCGCTCGTGTCTCTTTTCTCTCCTGGTCCCCCCTTCTCCCTCTACATCAGTCTCTCAACCATCGTCTCTCTCTCCCACCTCGACTGTCACTCAACTCTCCGCTCCTCGTCCTCTCTAATAACGTCTCCTCGAGTCTGCTTCTTCTAACCTCTCCTCATCTCTGGTTGTCGGTCCGTGTACTCTCAATCTCACTTTCCGTCTCACTTCCTCGCTCCTCTACTCGCTCTAATCGTGTCGTTCTTCCGATCGATAACCCTCATTGCGGGGCTCACACTCTCTCCGTCCGGGTCTCTCGTCACCTCGTCATCTAGTAATCTCCAGTATTCCCTCTCCTCCTCCGCTTCCCGATTCTCTTCTCCATCGTGCGTCTCACTCCGGTGTCAAATCGTTCGGCGTGTCATCTACTCTAAAACATGTTTTTCGCTCCTTCTCTTCCTCCCACCTCCAGCTCGCTCTCTCTCGCCTCTCTCGTCTCTCTCCTCGTGCGTCACTCTCCTCTCCTCTCGGGTCTCTGCTCCCTCCTCATGTTAAGCTCTCTCTTCTCTCTCAACTCTCTTCTTCTCTCTCTCGTTTACATCTTCTTGTATACTCTCTTCTCCATCTTACTATGTCTCTCTCTCTCTCTTCTTGGTCCGTTCCTCTCTCTTATCTCAGTTTTGCTCTCACCGTTCCTTGCCCCTCTCTCTCGTCCTCCTGCTCGCTCTCTTCATCTGGCTCTCTCTCTATCTTTCGCTTCTCTCTCTCTCTCTCTCTCTCTCTCTCTCTTTCTCTCTCTCATCTGTGGATTGGGGGTAAGAACAGACCCACATCCTCTCCATACACGAATCAGAAAAAACAACTAACTTAGGATATCGAGACTTCACTTTCTCTTACTCTTACCAACGTGGGTGATTTTCGTGATCAAGAGCCTTAAATAACCTACCAAGGTTGATAGGCCAGAAAATGTCATTTGTTCGTTCATTATCTCTCTCTCTCTCTCTCTCTCTTTCTCTCTCTCTCTCTCTCTCTCTCTCTCTCTCTCTCTCTCTCTCTCTCTTTCTCTTCTCTTCTCTCAACACACATACAGACAAGTGAACACACATACAGACAAGTCAACACACATATAGACAAGTGAACACACATACAGACAAGTGAACACACATACATACAAGTGAACACACATACAGACAAGTGAACACACATACAGACAAGTGAACACACATACATACACGTGAACACACATACATACAAGTGAACACACATACATACAAGTGAACACACATACAGACACGTGAACACACATACAGACACGTGAACACACATACAGACAAGTGAACACACATACAGACACGTGAACACACATACAGACACGTGAACACACATACAGACAAGTGAACACGCATACAGACAAGTGAACACTCATACAGACAAGTGAACACACATACAGACAAGTGAACACACATATAGGCAAGTGAACACACATACAGACAAGTGAGCACACATACGTACAAGTGAACACATATATAGACAAGTGAACACACATACAGACAAGTGAACACACATACATACAAGTGAACACACATACATACAAGTGAACACACATACAGACAAGTGAACACCCATACAGACACGTGAACGCACATACAGACACGTGAACACACATACAGACAAGTGAACACACATACAGACACGTGAACACACATACAGACACGTGAACACACATACAGACAAGTGAACACACATACAGACAAGTGAACACACACACAGACAAGTGAACACACATACAGACAAGTGAACACACATACAGACAAGTGAACACACATGGACAGGCATGAAAAATTGCACACGTGGACGACAGCACCAAAGGAAGAAGATATAGAGATGCACATCGTCATATCATTGTCCCGATCGTTTCGTTGAACAAATCTGCACCATAATTTTGTTCAAAGGCATGAGTAAATGACTGACTGACTGACTGAATGAATGAAAGAACGAACGAATGAATGAATGAATGAATGAATGAATGAATGAATCAATTAATCAATCAATCAATTAATCAATCAATCAATTAATCAATCAATCAATCAATCAATCAACCAATCAACCAATCAACATGGTTTCATGGTCTATCAGCCTACAAAGGTTAATCAAGGCCAACATACATGTATAATGCTAAAATGCTTCTCAAAGAGAATGAAATCGTTCTAATTTAAAACTCCCTTACAACATGTAAAAAATAACCCAACTAAACAGTAACAACAATGAAAGTATATTTCAACATTCTAAATAAAAATATATGAACTTGTTGGTTTAATCTTATTACAGGCGGTTGGTGTTAGCAAATATCACAGACATAACTTGACTTTATAAACAGCTCTGTCTCGGAAGGGCACAGCGGGGGAAGTCCACCAGGAAGATGTTGTCTTTTACGAGACTCCAGCTTCAAAGGAGAGGTACAAGCTGAAGTTCTCTTGTACAGGACGGTTCCCAAAACGCCACGGCAATTATCTCCATACTCTTCCAGCCATTGCCGAAAGCTTTCCAGAGACAGCTGGTCCTCACTGTCTTTCCAGAGACAGCTGGTCCTCACTGTCTTTCCAGAGACAGCTGGTCGTCACTGTCTTTCCAGAGACAGCTGGTCGTCACTGTCTTTCCAGAGACACCTGGTCCTCACTGTCTTTCCAGAGACAGCTGGTCCTCACTGTCTTTCCAGAGACAGCTGGTCCTCACTGTCTTTCCAGAGACAGCTGGTCCTCACTGTCTTTCCAGAGACAGCTGGTCCTCACTGTCTTTCCAGAGACAGCTGGTCCTCACTGTCTTTCCAGAGACAGCTGGTCCTCACTGTCTTTTCAGAGACAGCTGGTCCTCACTGTCTTTCCAGAGACAGCTGGTCCTCACTGTCTTTCCAGAGACAGCTGGTCGTCACTGTCTTTCCAGAGACAGCTGGTCGTCACTGTCTTTCCAGAGACACCTGGTCCTCACTGTCTTTCCAGAGACAGCTGGTCCTCACTGTCTTTCCAGAGACAGCTGATCTTCACTGTCTTTCCAGAGACAGCTGATCTTCACTGTCTTTCCAGAGACAGCTGGTCCTCACTGTCTTTCCAGAGACAGCTGGTCCTCACTGTCTTTCCAGAGACAGCTGGTCCTCACTGTCTTTCCAGAGACAGCTGGTCCTCACTGTCTTTCCAGAGACAGCTGGTCCTCACTGTCTTTCCAGAGACAGCTGGTCCTCACTGTCTTTCCAGAGACAGCTGGTCCTCACTGTCTTTCCAGAGACAGCTGGTCCTCACTGTCTTTCCAAAGACAGCTGGTCCTCACTGTCTTTCCAGAGACAGCTGGTCCTCACTGTCTTTCCAGAGACACCTGGTCCTCACTGTCTTTCCAGAGACAGCTGGTCCTCACTGTCTTTCCAGAGACAGCTGTTCCTCACTGTCTTTCCAGAGACAGCTGGTCCTCACTGTCTTTCTAGAGACAGCTGGTCCTCACTGTCTTTCCAGAGACACCTGGTCCTCACTGTCTTTCCAGAGACAGCTGTTCCTCACTGTCTTTCCAGAGACACCTGGTCCTCACTGTCTTTCCAGAGACAGCTGGTCCTCACTGTCTTTCCAGATACAGCTGGTGCTCACTGTCTTTCCAGAGACAGCTGGTCCTCACTGTCTTTCCAGAGACAGCTGGTCCTCACTGTCTTTCTAGAGACAGCTGGTCCTCACTGTCTTTCCAGAAACAGCTGGTCCTCACTGTCTTTCCAGAGACAGCTGGTGCTCACTGTCTTTCCAGAGACACCTGGTCCTCACTGTCTTTCCAGAGGCAGCTGGTCCTCACTGTCTTTCCAGAGACAGCTGGTCCTCACTGTCTTTCCAGAGACAGCTGGTCCTCACTGTCTTTCCAGAGACAGCTGGTCCTCACTGTCTTTCCAGAGGCAGCTGGTCCTCACTGTCTTTCCAGAGACAGCTGGTTCTCACTGTCTTTCCAGAGACAGCTGGTCCTCACTGTCTTTCCAGAGACAGCTGGTCCTCACTTTCTTTCCAGAGACAGCTGGTCCTCACTGTCTTTCCAGAGACAGCTGGTCCTCACTGTCTTTCCAGAGACAGCTGGTCCTCACTGTCTTTCCAGAGACACCTGGTCCTCACTGTCGTTCCAGAGACAGTTGGTCCTCACTGTCTTTCCAGAGACAGTTGGTCCTCACTGTCTTTCCAGAGACAGCTGGTCGTCACTGTCTTTCCAGAGACAGCTGGTTCTCACTGTCTTTCCAGAGACACCTGGTCCTCACTGTCTTTCCAGAGACAGCTGGTCCTCACTGTCTTTCCAGAGACAGCTGGTCCTCACTGTCTTTCCAGAGACAGCTGGTCCTCACTGTCTTTCCAGAGACAGCTGGTCCTCACTGTCTTTCCAGAGACAGCTGGTCCTCACTGTCTTTCCAGAGACAGCTGGTCCTCACTGTCTTTCCAGAGACAGCTGGTCCTCACTGTCTTTCCAGAGACAGCTGGTCCTCACTGTCTTTCCAGAGACAGCTGGTCCTCACTGTCTTTCCAGAGACAGCTGGTCCTCACTGTCTTTCCAGAGACAGCTGGTCCTCACTGTCTTTCCAGAGACAGCTGGTCCTCACTGTCTTTCCAGAGACAGCTGGTCCTCACTGTCTTTCCAGAGACAGCTGGTCCTCACTGTCTTTCCAGAGACAGCTGGTCCTCACTGTCTTTCCAGAGACAGCTGGTCCTCACTGTCTTTCCAGAGACAGCTGGTCCTCACTGTCTTTCCAGAGACAGCTGGTCCTCACTGTCTTTCCAGAGACAGCTGGTCCTCACTGTCTTTCCAGAGACAGCTGGTCCTCACTGTCTTTCCAGAGACAGCTGGTCCTCACTGTCTTTCCAGAGACAGCTGGTCCTCACTGTCTTTCCAGAGACAGCTGGTCCTCACTGTCTTTCCAGAGACAGCTGGTCCTCACTGTCTTTCCAGAGACAGCTGGTCCTCACTGTCTTTCCAGAGACAGCTGGTCCTCACTGTCTTTCCAGAGACAGCTGGTCCTCACTGTCTTTCCAGAGACAGCTGGTCCTCACTGTCTTTCCAGAGACAGCTGGTCCTCACTGTCTTTCCAGAGACAGCTGGTCCTCACTGTCTTTCCAGAGACAGCTGGTCCTCACTGTCTTTCCAGAGACAGCTGGTCCTCACTGTCTTTCCAGAGACAGCTGGTCCTCACTGTCTTTCCAGAGACAGCTGGTCCTCACTGTCTTTCCAGAGACAGCTGGTCCTCACTGTCTTTCCAGAGACAGCTGGTCCTCACTGTCTTTCCAGAGACAGCTGGTCCTCACTGTCTTTCCAGAGACAGCTGGTCCTCACTGTCTTTCCAGAGACAGCTGGTCCTCACTGTCTTTCCAGAGACAGCTGGTCCTCACTGTCTTTCCAGAGACAGCTGGTCCTCACTGTCTTTCCAGAGACAGCTGGTGCTCACTGTCTTTCCAGAGACAGCTGGTCCTCACTGTCTTTCCAGAGACAGCTGGTCCTCACTGTCTTTCCAGAGACAGCTGGTCCTCACTGTCTTTCCAGAGACAGCTGGTCCTCACTGTCTTTCCAGAGACAGCTGGTCCTCACTGTCTTTCTAGAGACAGCTGGTCCTCACTGTCTTTCCAGAGACAGCTGGTCCTCACTGTCTTTCCAGAGACAGCTGGTCCTCACTGTCTTTCCAGAGACAGCTGGTCCTCACTGTCTTTCCAGAAACAGCTGGTCCTCACTGTCTTTCCAGAGACAGCTGGTCCTCACTGTCTTTCCAGAGACAGCTGGTCCTCACTGTCTTTCCAGAGACATCTGGTCCTCACTGTCTTTCCAGAGACAGCTGGTCCTCACTGTCTTTCCAGAGACAGCTGGTCCTCACTGTCTTTCCAGAGACAGCTGGTCCTCACTGTCTTTCCAGAGACAGCTGGTCCTCACTGTCTTTCCAGAGACAGCTGGTGCTCACTGTCTTTCCAGAGACAGCTGGTGCTCACTGTCTTTCCAGAGACAGCTGGTCCTCACTCTCTTTCCAGAGACACCTGGTCCTCACTGTGGGTTGGGGGTCAAGACGGACCAACCACGTGTCCCTGCGCAACACGTGCCACACGTGCCACACGTGCCACACGTGACAGGCAAATAACGGAGGATAAAGGGTTAGAGGAAGAGGTCCTCTGTGACAATCTTGGGGAGGGGAAGATCTCTGACACTTGAAAACCAACCCAATAAATTCCTTGCATTATACCACGAAGGATAAAATCAGCGTTATGTTGCTAGACGGTCAGACGACTCTCTCTACAAGTGACTTTGT
>JAWQFJ010005062.1:15000-27462 GCA_034096865.1 Theodoxus fluviatilis
ACACACACACACACACACACACACACACACACACACACACTCCAGCAGCCTAAAACATGCAGGCCATGACTGGACAAAAGGCAGACGCTCCAACCCAATTCCTCGCCCATCACTGCCTCCTCAGCCACTGAGTACAAGCCTCTCAGACAGAACATTCTGGAAACGGCGACGGAAATGCATCTTGCGTCTTCCCAAAACACAATCTCCGTAACGAGACAGATGCGAAAGGGGAAGGAGTCACGAATTTCAAGAAGAAGAAAAAACACAAATCCTGGTGAAACCAGAACTTCCTGTGAGGAAAAAGCGAGACAGAGACTTGTCTTCCTCCTGTGGCCAAGAAAAGCAAAATTCCCACTGCTCTGTGCACGTGAC
This sequence comes from Theodoxus fluviatilis, assembly GCA_034096865.1. NCBI lineage: Eukaryota > Metazoa > Mollusca > Gastropoda > Cycloneritida > Neritidae > Theodoxus > Theodoxus fluviatilis. The sequence continues at coordinate 15,373 of JAWQFJ010005062.1, forward strand.
CTCAAAGGAGAGACCCTCCCAAACAAGCGCAGTGGGTCAGCACTTGTGTCCTCCGAAAATAAAACTGAGGGTGTGGGGGTGAGGTGGAAGTTAAAGAGAAAGTGAGGGGCCTAGGGGAGGAGAGAGAGAGAGAGAGAGAGAGAGACAGAGAGACAGACAGACAGAGAGACAGACAGACAGACAGACAGACAGACAGACAGAAAGACAGACAGATTGATTGATTGATTCTTTATTTATCAAGGATGAAATTTTAGGCATTTCTGCCTTTCTTACAAATTGCCCTTGCTCATAAAGAAATGAAAACACTGATAATTAAGACACAAAATACACAGTAGCTAATCCATGTACAACAGTTGGTAAGGTATATGAAGAATATGATCAACAATGACAAATATTTTAGTAGATGCCTTTGGCAACTGTCAGCTCAGTGAGTCTTGAAGATCAAGCAATACATGTCATATGTACAGGCGACAGCAGTGAGATCATCTGAATAGATAATCACGTATGGATGCTTTAAAAGACGTCATGGAAGTATTGTTCCTTAGGTGCAATGGGAGTGTATTCCATATCATAACACCTGAATATGTAATACTGCCTTTGAAAATGTCTATTCTAGGTTGTGGTAGAATGAAAGTGTTGCGAGATAATGAATGGCTTGTTTGGGGACGAATGAAGAGATCAGTAAGATTCTTTGGTGCTCGAGAATGAGCAATTTTGTGCATAAGGATGCATTTGTTGAGGACGAGGTGTTTTTGGAAGGGAAGTAAGCCAAGATTTTTTTATCTTTTCATCCGTAGAAAATGTTGAGTCGGAAATGATAAGCTTGGCAGCTCGTCTGTACAGTGATTTAATCTTGTTCAAGTGCACTGCCATGGAGCCATCCCATACAACAGATGCAAAATTAATATGGGAATTTATGTGTGCGTGAAAAAACATTATGCATGCATCGGTGTTGACAAAATGCCTCAGTTTAGAGAGCAGGAAAATGACAGACAGACAGACAGACAGACAGACAGACAGACAGACAGACAGACAGGCAGGCAAACACATACACATATACATACACATACAAACACACGCATACACATACAAACACACGCACATATACACATACATGCACACACACTGAATCATAAAAACACATGCAAACCACATAGACACGAAGACACACAGGCAGACCAAAAGAGAGAGAGAGAGAGAGAGAGAGAGAGAGAGAAGGAGAGACAGACATACACACAAACATCACATACGCGCGCACACACACACACATTCGCGCGCGCACGAACACATGTGACTCTCTCTCTCTCTCTCTCTCTCTCTCTCTCTCTCTCGATGCCAGTTAATTATGCTCGCTCTCTGCCGACACGCAGATGGGCACGGAGGAACAAAGATTATCACAGTCCTCATCTGACTCCACACCCATTCTTGGATTCGCCCTGTTTCGAGGTCACTCTGAACTCAGGGCAACCTGACATCAGGTCACTTTAACCAGAACGTAAAAAGGACGGCCATTTTCTCTCCCCCACCCCCCATCCCCACCTCCACCTTTCCCTCACACACCCCTACTCCTCCCCATTTCTGCTGACCTCCTCTCCCCCGCATTGGCCCCCTACGCACATCACTACTTTCCTGTCTCTTGCTTTCCCACTTTTCCCACTGCCTCGTTTCCTCCCCCACCCCCAGCCCCCCGACCTATCCCCCACACCCCCACCCCCACCCCCAGCTCCCGTCCTATCCCCGCCCCCCACCGCGCCACCCCCCTCTCTTTCTACTCGCTAAGCAATCCCACAACCCATCTCCCCTCCTCCCACGTTCAATTCCAGGAGGAACTCACACAGGCGTTGGACCAACGTGCTTCTCCATTTGTTCTCAGGAATTGAGCTCGCCTTGCCCACCCCCATCCCCCCACCCCCACCCCCCCACCCCATGCGCACCCATCCTCTCATCCTCCCCCTCTCTATTCTTTCGTTTGGGTCTCCCAATCAAACAGCTGCTATTCAGTTCCTTTTTCCACATCCCGCACTTCCACGCTACCTCTCCATTCCTTCTCGATCCTTTGTCTTTCATAATCTCCCAAACACCCCCCTCCTCCACCTTTGTCTTTCATAATCTCCCAAATACCCCCTCCTCCACCTTTGTCTTTGATAATCTCCCAAACACCCCCTCCTCCACCTTTGTCTTTCATAATCTTCCAAACACCCCCCTCCTCCACTCTTCAATTCCATTTACACGTTTAAATCCTTCACCCACCCCCCACCCCCAACCTAATCTCTCTCCCCCTCCAACTCCCCTTCATTCTCTGAAGCAATTCCCACGGGTTGCTTCTGAAGAGACAGTTGTTCTAAATGATCATCAACCTCCGCCCTTGGTTTTTCCTTGCCCAATCTGTCGACCTGTCTCCCCTGTGAGAGGCACTCTGTCCTCCCATGGGCCCGGTAGTTCTCCTTGAATGTTCTCTTCCGCCCCTTTACACTCTCCTCCTCCTCCTCCTCCTCCTCCTCCTCCTCCTCCTCCTCCTCCTCCTCCTCCTCCTCCTCCTCCTCCTCCTCCTCCTCCTCCTCCTCCTCCTCCTCCTCCTCGTCGACGTCGTCGTCGTCGTCGTCGTCGTTCTCCTCCTCCGCCCGCCCCCCCCCCCTCCCTCCTCCTCCTCCTCTTCCTCCTCCTCCTCCTGCTCCTCCTCCTCCTCCTCCTCCCTCCTCCTCCTCCTCCTCCTCGTCGACGTCGTCGTCGTCGTCGTCGTCGTTCTCCTCCTCCGCCCGCCCCCCCCCCTCCCTCCCTCCCTCCTCCTCCTCCTCCTCCTCCTCCTCCTCCTCCTCCTCCTCCTCCTCCTCTTCCTCCTCCTTCTCCTCCTCCTTCTGCTCCTCCTCCTCCAGCTTGATAAATACAGCCATGTCTATCCTGAAGAAACTGTGATGTCAAGGAGAATGAGAGATGTTTTATCGCCATGTCAGTCTGTGTATCGCCATGTCAGTCTGTGTATCGCCATGTCAGTGTGTGTATCGCCATGTCAGTGTGTGTATCGCCATGTCAGTCTGTGTATCGCCATGTCAGTGTGTGTATCGCCATGTCAGTGTGTGTATCGCCATGTCAGTGTGTGTATCGACATGTCAGTGTGTGTATCGCCATGTCAGTCTGTGTATCGCCATGTCAGTGTGTGTATCGCCATGTCAGTCTGTGTATCGCCATGTCAGTGTGTGTATCGCCATGTCAGTCTGTGTATCGCCATGTCAGTCTGTGTATCGCCATGTCAGTGTGTGTATCGCCATGTCAGTCTGTGTATCGCCATGTCAGTGTGTGTATCGCCATGTCAGTCTGTGTATCGCCATGTCAGTCTGTGTATCGCCATGTCAGTGTGTGTATCGCCATGTCAGTCTGTGTATCGCCATGTCAGTGTGTGTATCGCCATGTCAGTGTGTGTATCGCCATGTCAGTGTGTGTATCGCCATGTCAGTCTGTGTATCGCCATGTCAGTGTGTGTATCGCCATGTCAGCGTGTGTATCGCCATGTCAGTGTGTGTATCGCCATGTCAGTCTGTGTATCGCCATGTCAGTCTGTGTAGGCTATGCGAGGCAATTGATCACGGTCATCAGTAGAGCTGGTTAGTTTTGGAGCCAGTCTCGACTTTCCTAGTTGTAAGACTCGTGCGAATAGTGTAGAGAAACGAGGAGGGTCTATTCTCCCCCCCCCCCCGCCCCAACTCGCAGTGGGGCCTTGAGGAGTAAAAAAAAGAGAGAAGTTCGCAAGCATGGCGGCCAAGAGCAATTCAAGAGGGAGTCAGCGTTTCGATGATAAACTTTCGCCTGCCCTTGACAACAAATGGCCGATGCCAGAATGGCGCAATGTAGAGCAGAGTGATCGGGACATTTAGGTATTTAATAATAATAATAATAATGAATAGCATTTGTATAGCGCACTTCTGTACAACTCAATGCGCAGACATAACCACATTCACACGCAGACATTCATCAACAAGCTTACTAACATAATACAAGACATAATACAACTTACAGACCTGAGAATGGATACAACAACATACTTAATGATGGGAAGAAAAACCTACAATCAAACAAAAGCCAGTCGAAACATATGAGTCTTCAGTTGCGACTTAAAAATAGGTAAAGTGGGTGCGTCACGCAGAGTTCCAGACAGAGGGGGCATTGAAACTAAAACTACGCTCACCAAAAGATTTTGTACTACGTTTAGGAATTTTGAGAAGCTTTTCATTTGCCCCCCACTGAGCTACACATGTATGTAGACACGGTGGTGTCATCCAGCTCAGCATTCTGCCCTCCCAGCCGCAGGCTCTGCGCATCAGCGTTGGAGCTGTGCTCTCGTCTTCGGCGCCACTGACGTCATGGGGAGGACACCAAAGGTCAGCCTGAGGGTCCCGCCTTGTATAGACGTGAGGACTGCAACAACCCTGCGAGGAATAGGCCTGTGTCAACACGAGTCAACATTTGGTAGCTTTGACGCCTGCAGATCACTTGTTGACACGTGTTAAAACCGGCCTATTCCTCGCACGATGTTTGCATTCTTCTCGTCAACGAGACACGCGTCAGCTACAGACCTCCTCTTCTACTCTTCATTCTTTTCTTTGCATTCTAACTTTGATCGTGGTCTTCAAATGAAACTCTGCAGACCTCCTCTTCTACTGTTTACTCTCCTCTTTACCTTCTAACTTTGATCGCGCTCTTCAGATAAAACTATGAAGACCTCCTCTTCTACCCTTCATTCTCGTCTTTGCCTTCTAACTTTGATCGCGCTCTTCAGATAAAACTATGAAGACCTCCTCTTCTACTGTTTATTCTCCTCTTTGCCTTCTAACTTTGATCGCGCTCTTCAGATAAAACTATGAAGACCTCCTCTTCTACCCTTCATTCTCGTCTTTGCCTTCTAACTTTGATCGCGCTCTTCAGATAAAACTATGAAGACCTCCTCTTCTACCCTTCATTCTTTTCTTTGCATTCTAACTTTGATCGTGGTCTTCAAATGAAACTCTGCAGACCTCCTCTTCTACTGTTTACTCTCCTCTTTGCCTTCTAACTTTGATCGCGCTCTTCAGATAAAACTATGAAGACCTCCTCTTCTACCCTTCATTCTCGTCTTTGCCTTCTAACTTTGATCGCGCTCTTCAGATAAAACTATGAAGACCTCCTCTTCTACCCTTTATTCTCGTCTTTGCCTTCTAACTTTGATCGCGCTCTTCAGATAAAACTATGAAGACCTCCTCTTCTACCCTTCATTCTCGTCTTTGCCTTCTAACTTTGATCGCGCTCTTCAGATAAAACTATGAAGACCTCCTCTTCTACTGTTTATTCTCCTCTTTGCCTTCTAACTTTGATCGCGCTCTTCAGATAAAACTATGAAGACCTCCTCTTCTACCCTTTATTCTCGTCTTTGCCTTCTAACTTTGATCGCGCTCTTCAGATAAAACTATGAAGACCTCCGCGCACAGCTTGTACTCAAGGACGGGACGAAAGGCGGTCACGCGAAGGAAACACACAAGTGAAAAGTCACTAAGGTTTTTTTGCTTGCCATATTTCAGTCTGCTTCAACTGGACGGAGACGTGCACAGACATACACAAATTCAATTCCACCTATGCGTACTCACATGAGAAATTAATATATATGCGCACGTATGCACGAACAGACACACACACGCACGCACGCACGCACGCACTCACGCACTCACGCACACACGCACACACACACACACACACACACACACACACACATCCACACATCCCAATCATAAACAATTGCACAGACCTGTTTTAACAGAAATTCAATATAAATCTTATCTCTACATTCGGATCATTCATTCGAAGACGAGCGGCTGTATTAGTTTTTTATTACCTCCAATCTTTTCCCCTTCGTCATCCTCTTTCCTTACTTCTCAGATTTCACCCCTCTGCAGTATCCTGATTGGCTCCTTTTTCTCCTCCCCACCGTTCGAAATACAGTTGCTTTCGCATGGCCGACTCTCTGAAGGGATTAGACACCGAAAAGAATTCATCTCAGGCGGGTATTCCTCATACCTCCCGGGGACCTGGTGATAAGCCTGTTTTCCATGTGCCCGTTTTTCAGACACATTTTTCAATCCTCTCTAACTCCGCTGGGAAGATGAACAGCCTACGGGCCTGCTGTGAGTACCTGTTCTTCAGTGTTGACCTCAGTTTGTTTTCTGCGTAACCATACTTGGTGACACTGCGTAACCACACTTGGTGACACTGCGTAACCATACTTGGTGACACTGCGTAACCACACTTGGTGACACTGCGTAACCACACTTGGTGACACTGCGTAAACACACTTGGTGACACTGCCTAACCATACTTGGTGACACTGCGTAACCATACTTGGTGACACTGCGTAACCACACTTGGTGACACTGCGTAACCACACTTGGTGACACTGCGTAACCACACTTGGTGACACTGCGTAACCACACTTGGTGACACTGCGTAACCACACTTGGTGACACTGCGTAACCATACTTGGTGACACTGCGTAACCACACTTGGTGACACTGCGTAACCACACTTAGTGACACTGCGTAAACACACTTGGTGACACTGCCTAACCATACTTGGTGACACTGCGTAACCATACTTGGTGACACTGCGTAACCACACTTGGTGACACTGCATAACCACACTTGGTGACACTGCATAACCACACTTAGTGACACTGCGTAACCACACTTAGTGACACTGCGTAACCATACTTGGTGACACTGCATAACCACACTTGGTGACACTGCGTAACCACACTTGGTGACACTGCGTAACCACACTTGGTGACACTGCGTAACCATACTTGGTGACACTGCGTAACCACACTTGGTGACACTGCATAACCACACTTGGTGACACTGCATAACCACACTTGGTGACACTGCATAACCACACTTGGTGACACTGCGTAACCACACTTGGTGACACTGCGTAACCACACTTGGTGACACTGCGTAACCATACTTGGTGACACTGCGTAACCATACTTGGTGACACTGCGTAACCACACTTGGTGACACTGCGTAACCATACTTGGTGACACTGCGTAACCACACTTAGTGACACTGCGTAAACACACTTGGTGACACTGCGTAACCATACTTGGTGACACTGCGTAACCACACTTAGTGACACTGCGTAACCATACTTGGTGACACTGCGTAACCACACTTAGTGACACTGCGTAACCACACTTGGTGACACTGCGTAACCATACTTGGTGACACTGCGTAACCATACTTGGTGACACTGCGTAACCACACTTGGTGACACTGCGTAACCACACTTGGTGACACTGCGTAACCATACTTGGTGACACTGCGTAACCATACTTGGTGACACTGCGTAACCATAATTGGTGACACTGCGTAACCATACTTGGTGACACTGCGTAACCATAATTGGTGACACTGCGTAACCATACTTGGTGACACTGCGTAACCATACTTGGTGACACTGCGTAACCATACTTGGTGACACTGCATAACCACACTTGGTGACACTGCGTAACCATACATGGTGACACTGCGTAACCATAATTGGTGACACTGACTGTTACAAACACGTGACGACACATGCACTTCCACACGCCCTCACACGCAGGCATGCACACACGCACATACGGGCGCACACAAACACACGTGCACACGCAGACACGCATGCATACACACATTGCTATGGTTTGAATCAGACTGATTTATTCCTTTGTCCATTTCAGGACTTTGGTCGTAATGGAAAATCCAGGCATTCGTATTCTCTCCAGACTCATGGACTTCTCCCTCTCTCCATTCTCTCTGTCTCTCTGTCTCTCTCTCTCTCCCTCTCTCCATTCTCTCTGTCTCTCTGTCTCTCTCTCTCTCTCTCTGTCTCTCTGTCTCTCTCTCTGTATCTCTGTCTCTCTCTCTGTCTCTCTCTCTCTCTCTCTCTCGTTGCCTCTCTCTCTCTCTCGTTGCCTCTCTCTCTCTCTCTCTCTGTCTCTCTGTCTCTCTCTCTCTATCTGTCTCTCTGTCTCTCTCTCTCGTTGCCTCTCTCTCTCTCTCTCGTTGCCTCTCTCTCTCTCTCTCTCGTTGCCTCTCTCTCTCTCTCTCTCTCTCTCTCTCTCTGTCTCTCTGTCTCTCTCTCTCTCGTTGCCTCTCTCTCTCTCTCTCTCTCTGTCTCTCTGTCTCTCTCTCTCTATCTGTCTCTCTGTCTCTCTCTCTCTCGTTGCCTCTCTCTCTCTCTCTCGTTGCCTCTCTCTCTCTCTCGTTGCCTCTCTCTCTCTCTCTCTCTCTGTCTCTGTCTCTCTGTCTCTCTGTCTCTCTGTCTCTCGTTGCCTCTCTCTCTCTCTCTCTCTCTCTCTCTCTGTGTGTCTCTGTCTCTGTCTGCATGTCTCTCTGTCTGTCTGTCTGTGTGTGTGTGTGTGTGTCTGTCTGTCTGTCTGTCTGTCTGTCTGTCTGTCTGTCTGTCTGTCTGTCTGTCTGTCTGTCTGTATGTCTGTCTGTCTGAGTGTCTGAGTGTCTGCCTGTCTGTCTGTATGCCTGTGTGCCTGTCTGTCTGTCTGTCTAACTTTGATCGCGCTCTTCAGATAAAACTATGAAGACCTCCTCTTCTACCCTTCATTCTCGTCTTTGCCTTCTAACTTTGATCGCGCTCTTCAGATAAAACTATGAAGACCTCCTCTTCTACTGTTTATTCTCCTCTTTGCCTTCTAACTTTGATCGCGCTCTTCAGATAAAACTATGAAGACCTCCTCTTCTACCCTTCATTCTTTTCTTTGCATTCTAACTTTGATCGTGGTCTTCAAATGAAACTCTGCAGACCTCCTCTTCTACTGTTTACTCTCCTCTTTGCCTTCTAACTTTGATCGCGCTCTTCAGATAAAACTATGAAGACCTCCTCTTCTACCCTTTATTCTCGTCTTTGCCTTCTAACTTTGATCGCGCTCTTCAGATAAAACTATGAAGACCTCCGCGCACAGCTTGTACTCAAGGACGGGACGAAAGGCGGTCACGCGAAGGAAACACACAAGTGAAAAGTCACTAAGGTTTTTTTGCTTGCCATATTTCAGTCTGCTTCAACTGGACGGAGACGTGCACAGACATACACAAATTCAATTCCACCTATGCGTACTCACATGAGAAATTAATATATATGCGCACGTATGCACGAACAGACACACACACGCACGCACGCACGCACGCACTCACGCACTCACGCACACACGCACACACACACACACACACACACACACACACACATCCACACATCCCAATCATAAACAATTGCACAGACCTGTTTTAACAGAAATTCAATATAAATCTTATCTCTACATTCGGATCATTCATTCGAAGACGAGCGGCTGTATTAGTTTTTTATTACCTCCAATCTTTTCCCCTTCGTCATCCTCTTTCCTTACTTCTCAGATTTCACCCCTCTGCAGTATCCTGATTGGCTCCTTTTTCTCCTCCCCACCGTTCGAAATACAGTTGCTTTCGCATGGCCGACTCTCTGAAGGGATTAGACACCGAAAAGAATTCATCTCAGGCGGGTATTCCTCATACCTCCCGGGGACCTGGTGATAAGCCTGTTTTCCATGTGCCCGTTTTTCAGACACATTTTTCAATCCTCTCTAACTCCGCTGGGAAGATGAACAGCCTACGGGCCTGCTGTGAGTACCTGTTCTTCAGTGTTGACCTCAGTTTGTTTTCTGCGTAACCATACTTGGTGACACTGCGTAACCACACTTGGTGACACTGCGTAACCATACTTGGTGACACTGCGTAACCACACTTGGTGACACTGCGTAACCACACTTGGTGACACTGCGTAAACACACTTGGTGACACTGCCTAACCATACTTGGTGACACTGCGTAACCATACTTGGTGACACTGCATAACCACACTTGGTGACACTGCGTAACCACACTTGGTGACACTGCGTAACCACACTTGGTGACACTGCGTAACCACACTTGGTGACACTGCGTAACCATACTTGGTGACACTGCGTAACCACACTTGGTGACACTGCGTAACCACACTTAGTGACACTGCGTAAACACACTTGGTGACACTGCCTAACCATACTTGGTGACACTGCGTAACCATACTTGGTGACACTGCGTAACCACACTTGGTGACACTGCATAACCACACTTGGTGACACTGCATAACCACACTTAGTGACACTGCGTAACCACACTTAGTGACACTGCGTAACCATACTTGGTGACACTGCATAACCACACTTGGTGACACTGCGTAACCACACTTGGTGACACTGCGTAACCACACTTGGTGACACTGCGTAACCATACTTGGTGACACTGCGTAACCACACTTGGTGACACTGCATAACCACACTTGGTGACACTGCATAACCACACTTGGTGACACTGCATAACCACACTTGGTGACACTGCGTAACCACACTTGGTGACACTGCGTAACCACACTTGGTGACACTGCGTAACCATACTTGGTGACACTGCGTAACCATACTTGGTGACACTGCGTAACCACACTTGGTGACACTGCGTAACCATACTTGGTGACACTGCGTAACCACACTTAGTGACACTGCGTAACCACACTTGGTGACACTGCGTAACCATACTTGGTGACACTGCGTAACCACACTTAGTGACACTGCGTAACCATACTTGGTGACACTGCGTAACCACACTTAGTGACACTGCGTAACCACACTTGGTGACACTGCGTAACCATACTTGGTGACACTGCGTAACCATACTTGGTGACACTGCGTAACCACACTTGGTGACACTGCGTAACCACACTTGGTGACACTGCGTAACCATACTTGGTGACACTGCGTAACCATACTTGGTGACACTGCGTAACCATAATTGGTGACACTGCGTAACCATACTTGGTGACACTGCGTAACCATAATTGGTGACACTGCGTAACCATACTTGGTGACACTGCGTAACCATACTTGGTGACACTGCGTAACCATACTTGGTGACACTGCGTAACCACACTTGGTGACACTGCGTAACCATACATGGTGACACTGCGTAACCATAATTGGTGACACTGACTGTTACAAACACGTGACGACACATGCACTTCCACACGCCCTCACACGCAGGCATGCACACACGCACATACGGGCGCACACAAACACACGTGCACACGCAGACACGCATGCATACACACATTGCTATGGTTTGAATCAGACTGATTTATTCCTTTGTCCATTTCAGGACTTTGGTCGTAATGGAAAATCCAGGCATTCGTATTCTCTCCAGACTCATGGACTTCTCCCTCTCTCCATTCTCTCTGTCTCTCTGTCTCTCTCTCTCCCTCTCTCCATTCTCTCTGTCTCTCTGTCTCTCTCTCTCTCTCTCTCTCTTGTCTCTTCGTCTCTCTCTTTTATCTCTGTCTCTCTCTCTGTCTCTCTCTCTCTCTCTCTCTCGTTGCCTCTCTCTCTCTCTCGTTGCCTCTCTCTCTCTCTCTCTCTCATTCTCTCTTCTCTCTCTCTCTATCTGTCTCTCTGTCTCTCTCCTCTCGTTGCCTGCTCTCTCTCTCTCTCTCGTTGCCTCTCTCTTCTCTCTCTCTCGTTGCCTCTCCTCTCTCTCTCTCTCTGTCTCTCTCTTCTGTCTCTCTGTCTCTCTCTCTCTCGTTGCCTCTCTCTCTCTCTCTCTGTCTCTCTGTCTCTCTCTCCTTCTAACTGTCTCTCTCTGTCTCTCTCTCTCTCGTTGCCTCTCTCTCTCTCTCTCGTTGCCTCTCTCTCTCTCTCTCGTTGTTGCTCTCCTCTCTCTCTCTCGTTCTCTGTCTCTGTACTCTCTGTCTCTCTCTGTCTCTCTGTCTCTCGCTGCTCTCTCTTCCTCTCTCTCTCGTCTCCTTCTGTCTGTCTCTTGTCTCTGTCTGCATGTCTCTCTGTCTGTCCTGTTCTGTCGTGTTGTTGTGTGGTGTGTCTGTCTGTCCTGTCTGTCTGTCTTCTGTCTGTCTTTTCTGTCTGTCTGTCTGTCTGTCTGGTCTGTCTGTATTGTCTGTCTGTCTGTGAGTGTCTGTGAGTGTCTGCCTGTCTGTCTGTATGCCTGTTGCCTGTCTGTCTCGTCTG
>JAWQFJ010005063.1:0-46626 GCA_034096865.1 Theodoxus fluviatilis
CGGGAAATAGGGTCTGAAGTCGGGAGTCTCCCGCTAAAATCGGTAGAGTAAACAGGTCTGTCCCTCCTCGCCCCTCGCCCCCCCCCCCCCCCTCTCCTCCCCTTTTTTGTTTACCGCAGATCCTTCCTTTTCACATGTGAGTATTACCCTATGACTGGCCCTGATAACCCCCAAATAGAGTTGCATCCGCACTCCTCGCTCAATACCTCATTAAACTGAGTCCCAGCCGTAGCTTTCAATACCATAACCGAGACTCGGCTGTTGCCATTCGCAAACACAGTTTCAGTCTCCTGTTTTGCATGCCAGTGGAAAGGTTTTAGCGTTGCCCCGATTGAATACAATCGTGACATCCAGATGTTATGCTCTTGTATTGTGATCTCCGTTGCGTTGAATTCCAAAGATTACAGAAACTAATAAAGTGTAAAACCATCTTTGACTCCTGTTTTAACCAATGTAAAATGTTTAAATCATCGGCGGAATTGCTCAAGTGGTTCCATAGATAATGTTAATTATCAGATTTGCATAATGCCAATTGAGGGAGTGGGGGTGGGTAGGTTCTGTACGGTGGCTCAACGATCAGGGCCTAACGCATACAACCGTTGTTCGCACGTCCAGACAAGCAGATAATGTCACTCTACGAAGCACGTTCCTTCACTTTCCTCATAAACGATACGATTACTAGCCCAGGTTTCCATCGCACAATGCTATAAGGGTATGCGTTCACCCTTCACCTTTAGTTTCGTGCGTCACGCTGTCCCAATCTTGGCATTACCTTGGCATCGTGTATAACTGTTCTGTTCTGTGCGCAGCTTCGAATGCTGAATCGTTGGAAACAGGACGTCAACACAGACAAGGAGTGCACGGTCTCTCTGTGGAACTGCTCCGGAGATGACACCATGTGTCGAAAAAAGGCGTCGGAAAACAATCTGAAAGAGAACGCAAGACTCAACGTGATCTTGGGGGTGGAGTAGATGTGAGAGCTAAGTAGCTAGAGAGCAAGAGAGCGAGAGAGGGGGAGAGAGAGAGAGAGAGAGAGAGAGAGAGAGAGAGAGAGAGAGAGAGAGAGAGTATTTACACAAGCATGTCCGTTCTTAAACCTTACACAGACAAGCTGATGACTTAACACAGAGATATATATATATACGAACGTATAAACACACGTGACAGGTGACAGGTGTTCCTATACAACCACGCAATCGTGCACGAGCGCACACTCATGCAAGAACACACACACACGCACACATACACAGTGACTTCACGCACACACACACACACACACACACACACACACACATCGCACGCACGAGCGCCCGCGCGCACACACACACACACACACACGTTAACACACACGCACACATATACACACGCACACACGCACGCACGCACGCACACACACACACACACACACACACACACACACACACACACACACACACACACACACACGCACACACAGTCACACACCTTGAGCTGGGATCACGCATTGTAATGAGGATGCGTGCCTGTGGAGTCAGGTGACCCACATACTGAGCAGGTCCAATCACAGGTTCCGTGCAATTCTCGTTGCCAGGCAAAGACAGCCAGTGGTGGTTGTCCCAGATCGTGCTCGGAGTGCCGTCCCCTGAAGAATGCAAAACGCTTGATTAAACAAAAAGGCGATCAGACCGTATCATCCCGAACGAAGTGGGTTTTCTGTCAGCTCATACCGTATGTTTCAGGAAGTAAGGAACGATTTTCCACGATGCAGACTGTCAGTTGTTCAAAACCTCTTGTTTCGAAACGGTCTGGCACATAGGTTTCATGTACTGCCTCTACTTACCCTAACCCACCCACACTCCTCCAATGCACACGCACAATCACGCATGCACAAACATGACTCAATTCCATTGCACTCCTCCGTCTCGTCTGCATGTAGTGGTCCAGTCGGCGTTTTCGATGAAGACATTGATGGCACCATGGTGATCAGTGTCAAGTGTTGCCCACAGCCTGTGACGAGGACAGGCGCTGTAGTGCACCATTTTCTGATGGTTCGTTTGTTGTCTAGGGCAAGTGAAAGTCAAAGTTTGAAACTGATTACTCCCAGCCTATTTGCAGCTTTCCAGTGGCGCGGTCACACATCGCACGCACGCACGCACACATACATACACGTACATGCATGCACACACGCGCACACACACGCACACGCACACACACACACACACACGCACAAGCACACGCACACACACACGCACACACAAACACGCGCACGCACACACGCATACACGAGCTTGAGTGCACTCAATGACAGTTTGAATCCCTCTGCATTTCTCCATGGACATTACATCATATGGACGGCTGGCTCACTCAGCCTGCACGCGCTGTGTCATATAAGAAGTTCGCTTATGGCCTCATTTTCGACATTGTTCTGATTGCACTTCCGGTTACTCCGCTGTCGAGTGAATTCTCATGTAAAACAGATAATTGTTCAAACAGTGATGATTTATTCCATCAGTTGAAACTGTAAGTACATTTGCAGGCATCCCAGACACACTTTGCAGTTAAAAAATGGTATTCATTCCACTTTTGACGGAAAACACAAAGCACTTTGGTCAGGCTATCTTGTTCGTCTGCTACTATGGACGCCACTGTCGAGCGAATTCTCATGGTAAGTAAAACAGATAATTGTTCAAACAGTGAAGATTTATTCCATCAGTTGAAACTGTAAGTACATTTGCAGGCATCCCAGACACACTTTGCAGTTTAAAAAATGATATTCATTCCACTTTTGACGGAAAACAAAGCACTTTGGTCAGGCTATCTACTTCGACTGCGGACGCCACTGTCGAGCGAATTCTCATGGTAAGTAAAACAGATAATTGTTCAAACAGTGATGATTTATTCCATCAGTTGAAACTGTAAGTACATTTGCAGGCATCCCAGACACACTTTGCAGTTAAAAAATGGTAATCATTCCACTTTTGAGGGAAAACAAAGCACTTTGGTCAGGCTATCTACTTCGACTGCAACTACGGACGCCACTGTCAAGCGAATTCCTGGTGTCGCTGAGGTCCGCGCGTCAGCTATAAATAGAAGTGCGCAAAGAATGTACGCTGTTCTGTCCAAGATGAGGTGAAGATTTGTTTTGATTTCAAAGACAAAAGACGTCTAACACACCCACATCCCACTGAAACAAATTATAATGAAACAAACCTACCTCGTTTGATGCAAGCATCGTCAAAGTGTCGACTGCAGATCTTGGCCATGTCTGGGTTGAATGCTTCGTCCACTCGATCAACTTTAGCAGTGATGGCTGATCTCCATTTGTCTTTCGCTTTACTGACACCTTTTCTTGGAATTCCAACGAAAGAAAGTCCCCTGCATGCCACTGATGATACCTTACAATCAACAACACAACACTTGGCTCCATCTGAAGTACTGTTCGACCTCCTTGATATTGGTTTAGGAACCACGGCAGCTCTTGTATCATTGTCATTAATGTCACTCATTTCGCAACACACTGTGGTTGACTCTGGAAGTAACTATGCGTTTCAGAAGTGGCTGACAACAAAACTAAACACAGGGTTACAAACTAGACACATTTTCCCACCGACTTATGCGGAGAAAAAAATTAAGATGGCTAAAACTAAGACACAAAAATCGTGATTTTCGCCAGGTGTTTACACTAACAAAGGCATCGGCCATTGAAAGCGGAGCAACCGGAAGTGCAATCAGAACAATATTGAAAACGAGGCTATCGGCGAACTTATTTCTCTACACGCCACAGTCAGCAATTCATTCTTATTGGATCCATGATTTCTCGCAATGCTGTTGCTGCGACGAAAGCGTATGAATCCTAGTTGAAGTGGTCTTGGTAGTGAAGTGCACCTCACCTGTTATTTTGGGGTGGAATACACGCCCGTTTAGCAGCGTCCAGTTCTGCTGAATTTTCTGGTGAGGAAAAATGCTGAGATAGGCAGCCATCGAGCGCTCGATGTTTTCCTCTGAAAAAATTCAAAGAACAGAAAAGTGGACTGGGTTGTATTAGACTCAAACTGAATCGTTCATCCTCTTGGAAGTCAAAGACAAAAGTCAAGCTGTTCTAACAGCGATACGGGACAGTTTTTAAACTTTTCTTCCCCCAATTTTCCCCACAACTTGACAAGACATGCAAAATACATCTTTTCTTCAAATATCCAAACTAGATAGCTTCGTCTCGCTCTTGGCCGGAAACGTGGCACGTTCCTATATATATAGACCTAGCCCCGTCACTTCCTCGAGGCCTAGAGGCAACGACAGAACGGGACTCTCTTTCAAAGCATGGGTCTTCGTTGTGTCGTGGCCTGCAAAATCAAAGGCTTGAGGTCCAACAACTGGTGGAAATTCATGACTGACAGATGCGGCCTCGATGCTGCATTATCTTGTTGTGCAAAAATCTGATTTCGAAGTTAAATTTTGCAGACGAAAAAACCCTCACTTAGTTGCTTCATCGTCATTGTTCCTAATGATCACATGAAGGAGAAAGCCCTTAACAGTTTCTTCTTGGTTGGCTGGCTGGCTGCCTGGCTGGCTGGCTGGGTTGCTGGCTGCTTGCTCGGTTGCTTGGCTGCTTGCTCGGTTGCTTGTTATTTGCTTGCTTGGTTGCTTGCTCGGTTGCTTGCTTGGTTGCTTGCTCGGTTGCTTGCTTGCTCGATCGATCGATTGATTGAGCGAACGTGATTGATTGTTTGATTGATTGATTGATTGATTGATTGATTGATTGATTGATTGATTGATTGATTGATTGATTGATTGATTGATTGATTGATTGATTGATTGATTGATTGATTGATTGATTGATTGATTGATTGATTGAGTGATTGAGTGATTGATTGAGTGAGTGAGTGAGTGAGTGAGTGAGTGAGTGAGTGAGTGAGTGAGTGATTGATTGATTGATTGATTGATTGATTGATTGATTGATTGATTGATTGATTGATTGATTGATTGATTGATTGATTGATTGATTGATTGATTGATTGATTGATTGATTGATTGATTGATTGAGTGAGTGAGTGAGTGAGAGTGAGTGAGTGGGTGAGCGAGTGAGTGAGAGAGTGAGTGAGAGTGAGTGAGAGTGAGTGAGAGTGGGTGAGAATGAGTGAGAGTGAGTGAGAGTGAGTGAGCGAGCGAGTGAGTGAGAGAGTGAGTGAGCGAGTGAGTGAGAGAGTGAGTGAGAGTGAGTGAGTGAGTGAGCGAGCGAGTGAGTGAGAGAGTGAGAGAGAGAGTGAGTGGAGTTTGACGGCCTACCTCTAGGATATCAAACAACTATCACGAAATTCAGTAGAGTCGGTTAACCTAAGGGTAAGGCAAGCCCCTATTTCCCGAGTTATTCGCCATTAGAAATTTACCAGTTGCTTTGGGAGACGCCGTGGGTGTCTTCTTTCCCACGAACCACAGAAAGGAGGGAGTGGGGGGTGGCGGGGGTACCGGGGGTGGGGGGGGGTGGCGAGGGCGGGAGGAGTCTAAAACAAAATGCACTTACCTTCGAACCGTCGACGAGTGAACCAGTGGTTCTCCTTCCAGACACATTCGACGAGGGGATGAGCACTGATGCGAAAGAAGAGGTCAGACGTGCCGCATTTTGGAAAGCCGATCAGGTAAAAGTAAGGCAGGCACACCACCTGCCCGTCTCTCCTCTCCCAGCAAGGGTTTCTGTAGTTCTCCAGAAACTCGTACGGCCCCTGTGGCATACCAAGTGCATGTACGTCATTGCGGAAGGGTAGTTTTTGTTTGTTTACACTATTTCAAGTGACATCGCAGTGATCAAGTAGCTTTCAACTGAACATTCCCATGAAGCATAAGACGTCTTCAGTGAATAACTAATCGGAGTGTGTCACATTCTCAACCCGTTATGTGAATCTGTTTGAAGGTCCTTCTGTTTATGCGTTTGTAAGTCCATTCAAGCATCTGTCTGTCTGCCTTGCAGCCTGCCTTTCATCCCTCCTGCCTAACTGCCTGCCTGTCTCTCTATCCGTCTGTTCGCCTGTGCAGCCTTTGCCGGAGTCTTTCCAGTGCATCACTTTGAAGTTTATTGTAATTGACCTACGAAAATGCTAAATGTTTAAATGCTTGATGCATTATTTTGCTGCAAGAGATGTTCAACAAGACTAGGAAATAGTTATGAGGACGACATTATCAAAGCTTGACAGGTGTTACAACAACGCATCAAACATCCATTCACTCTTGCAAATGCAAGTGCCTGCCACAACTGCCTGCGCACAAGGAGTCGGATGTCGAGACTGGGGTTGGGTCTGGCATCCGGGTTTCGCTTCTTGCCGCATGCCACCAATGCCTTCTCTGTGTTCCCATCAGACCTGTCACGAGAGAGATGGAAAGAGAACAATGGAGAAAATGTATTCTTCTGCCAGACTTTTCGGGCGTGTAGGCTCTGGCATTATGTAAGATGGTGATTCATTCAACGCACCGCATATGCCTTTTTCGAAAAACCCCTATCATTCAAAAAGAAAAAGACAAGAAAA
Organism: Theodoxus fluviatilis; assembly: GCA_034096865.1. Taxonomy (NCBI): domain Eukaryota; kingdom Metazoa; phylum Mollusca; class Gastropoda; order Cycloneritida; family Neritidae; genus Theodoxus; species Theodoxus fluviatilis. Next base: position 6,495 of record JAWQFJ010005063.1, read on the forward strand.
GGTGCCCGGAACTTGCAATCATAACTTCGGCATTTCATACTAGTCGCCATCACCATCACTATCATCACCGCATCACCACCATCATGAGCAATATCACGTGATACAAGCATTCACATACAAAATCAAACTGGTTTTATGCTGCTACATGCTCCACATTTTACGCACGTGGATCCACAGCTGTTGAAGCTTCAGCGCTTTCTGTTCCTGCACATTTTCATCAAAGATCGAGAGATGCCACCCTGATGACCGCAGACTAACGTACCTATACTTCCACAATTATTTTACTGTAATTGCTCAGCCTTGTCTCTACCCCTGGGGGAAGAAAACCGTTCATACGACCCCAAGATGCCATTAAGAATCCGTGCAGCTTTGAGCACTGCATCTGTCCTGGTACCTCAGAGATAATTCGTGTGGAACTCTTCTTATCTCTGGTGTTTACCATCCCTCTGTGGGTTGGGGGTAAGAACAGACCCACCGCGTTTCCCTACGTGATTCGTAAGAGAAGAAAAAACTAGGGAAACCGCGGCTTCACTTGATCTTATTCTAACCAGCTCTGGTGATTCGTAATCCCTGGCATTCCTTACTCTACAAAGGCTGATAGGCCGTAATCGTTCATTCATTCATTCGTAATCAATGGCCGTACGTAGTCTACAAAGACTGATAGGCCGTAAAACCTCATTCATTCATTCACTGGTGTGTACCAAAGTGACACAGTACCATCTGCCTTCCAGGCAACCAGACACCCACTGCAAGGTACAGGTCCTTGTTCTCTACAATGAACAAAGGCAGTTCAAATGGAGGGATGTAAAATGGGGGGCACGACAAAGAGCACCATTTTTTCAACCACAAATTTTCGTCAGATGCAGTTGGTTAGGAAGACCTACCCATAGGGAGGACCACTTAGAGCATTCTGAATCTCTATTTACCTCCGCCAAAAAGGTCATGTTTTCGAGATGTTAGTTTGTTTGTTAGTTCGTTAGTTCGTATGTTAATCATTTGGCAAAATGATTCAAAAAGTTCAAAATGGATTCTGATCATATTTGGTGCTAGGTCAAAGTTTTATCCAAGGAACAATCTATTAAATTTAGGAGGTGATCAGTTATCTCATTTTGGAATTATAACCATAAACAGAAATGTCATCGATTAGGCTGTAGACCCGTGCAGTGAGGCCAGACTGTGCTGCACAATGGCCTATTTTAGTCTCCCCCTAGCCTCGCGCGAGATCACAACTGCAGAGGAAGATGGCGAGCGTGGGTTGAATGTCGTCTACTGTGGTCACCACTTTCGATGTTCAGCTGTGCTTGGCGGAGGTTTGCGATCTCCCAGTGCTCTCTAGTCTTATAAGTTCCTCCTTGAAGTAAGTCATTTTACCTAGCACTATAGAAATATGCAACTGATATTTTGTCTTGTACCTCATTTCACATGTTTCTGTTTTAAACGTGTTTCCGTTTTCACAAACAAACCAGAATTGTACCTTGCTCCGCTTATGTCATCGCTAACAACGAAGATTGAGCAGTAATCTTATTTTTGATGAGGATCTTAGTTCAAATCACTGTAATTTCGTCAGAGTGCTGCATTCAACTGCACTACACCCCCTTGCTTAAACCAGCAGTGATTCAATTGTCATTTTCTGCTTTACAAGGGTGGAACTCAAATTTAGTGTGCTGAAGAAAACTCTGTCATTCTCTATTGCATCCAAGGACAATTCTCAAACATTTCGAGTTGGACGTCATATGAGGTTCCAGTCGAATTTGCGTCGACCCTTTGGCGCTCTCAAGCACTGCTTACATTCTCAGGTCTGCCGAGTCATGCTTGGTGTCCCTTCCTGTCCATATGACGTCACGCAGGCGGGCGGGACCTGACAGCATGGGGACTGAGGAGGAGAGGGGCAGTATGTGCAGCAGGTCGGACAGCTGCACGACCGTCTCCACCAACACCGTCACTATCAGCACTGCGCACGCTGGAATGGACAACACATGCACTGCAAATTGTAATATGGCGCGTCATGTAATGAGAAGTGATGTTATGATGGCAGGTGATATGAGGTAGGATGACGTGACATGACGTGGCGTGACGTGGTGTGAACTGATATGGCGTGGCGTGACGTGGTTTGAACTGATGTGGCGTGACGCGGCGTGACGTGGTGTGAACTGATGTGGCGTGACGTGGCGTGACGTGGCGTGACGTGGTGTGAACTGATGTGGCGTGAAGTGGCGTGACGTGGTGTTTTTTAAGGTGAAGTGATGTGATACGTGTGATGTGATGTGATATGATGTGATGTGATGTGATGTGATGTGATGTGATACGTGTGATGTGATGTATGTGATGTGATGTGATGTGATGTGATGTGATGTGATGTGATGTGATGTGATGTGATGTGATGTGATGTGATGTGATACGTGTGATGTGATGTGATATTATGTGATGCGCTGTGTGTGATGTGATATGATATTATGTGATGCGATGCGATGCGATGCAATGTAACGTGATGTGACGTGATGCGACGCTATGTAATGCGATGTGATGTGATGTAACGTGACAAGACGTGACGCGATGCGATAAGATGCAATGTGGTGTGACATGACGTGACGTGATGTGATGTGACGGGACGTGTTGTGATGTGATGCGATGTGACGTGTTGTGATATGACGTAATGTAATACGATGCGATGTGATGTGATGTGACGTGACAAGACGTGACGTGATTTAATGTGATGTGACAAGATGTGACGCGATGTCATGTGATGTGGTGCCATGCATTGTGATGTGTCGTGACAAGACGTGACGCGATACGATGTGATGCAACGTGATGTGACATGACTTGATGTGATGTGACATGACGTGATGTGACGTGACGTGACATGACTTGATGTGATGTGATGTAATGCGATGTGACATGACAAGACGTGACGCGATGCGATGTGATGCAATGTGATGTGACATGCAGTGACATGTCGTGACGTGACGTGACATGACTTGATGTGATGTGATGTAATGCGATGTGACATGACAAGACGTGACGCGATGCGATGTGATGCAATGCGATGTGACATGAAGTGACATGTCGTGACGTGACGTGACATGACTTGATGTGATGAATGTAATGCGATGTGACATGAAGTGACATGTCGTGACGTGACGTGACGGAAAGTAACGCGATGAGATGTGACGTGACTCGAGGCGACGTGTCGTGACGTGATGCGATGCGACGCGATGTGATGTGGTGTGGTGGGACGTGATGTGATGGAATGATGTACTGTGCTGTGGTGTTATGTGATGTGGTGTTATGTGGTGTGGTGGGACGTGATGTGATGGAATGATGTACTGTGCTGTGGTGTTATGTGGTGTGGTGTGGTGTGGTGTGGTGTGACGTGATGTGATGTGATGAAATGATGTACTGTGCTGTGGTGTTATGTGGTGTGGTGTGGTGGGACGTGATGTGATGGAATGAGGTACTGTGCTGCGGTGTTATGTGGTGTGGTGTGGTGGGACGTGATGTGATGGAATGATGTACTGTGCTGTGGTGTTATGTGGTGTGGTGTGGTGGGACGTGATGTGATGGAATGATGTACTGTGCTGTGGTGTTATGTGGTGTGGTGTGGTGGGACGTGATGTGATGGAATGATGTACTGTGCTGTGGTGTTATGTGGTGTGGTGTGGTGGGACGTGATGTGATGGAATGATGTACTGTGCTGTGGTGTTATGTGGTGTGGTGTGGTGGGACGTGATGTGATGGAATGATGTACTGTGCTGTGGTGTTATGTGGTGTGGTGGGGTGGGACGTGATGTGATGGAATGATGTACTGTGCTGTGGTGTTATGTGGTGTGGTGTGGTGGGACGTGATGTGATGGAATGAGGTACTGTGCTGCGGTGTTATGTGGTGTGGTGTGGTGGGACGTGATGTGATGGAATGATGTACTGTGCTGTGGTGTTATGTGGTGTGGTGTGGTGGGACGTGATGTGATGGAATGATGTACTGTGCTGTGGTGTTATGTGGTGTGGTGTGGTGGGACGTGATGTGATGGAATGATGTACTGTGCTGTGGTGTTATGTGGTGTGGTGTGGTGGGACGTGATGTGATGGAATGATGTACTGTGCTGTGGTGTTATTGTGGTGGGACGTGATGTGATGGAATGATGTACTGTGCTGTGGTGTTATGTGGTGTGGTGGGGTGGGACGTGATGTGATGGAATGATGTACTGTGCTGTGGTGTTATGTGGTGTGGTGGGGTGGGACGTGATGTGATGGAATGATGTACTGTGCTGTGGTGTTATGTGGTGTGGTGTGGTGGGACGTGATGTGATGGAATGATGTACTGTGCTGTGGTGTTATGTGGTGTGGTGTGGTGGGACGTGATGTGATGGAATGATGTACTGTGCTGTGGTGTTATGTGGTGTGGTGTGGTGGGACGTGATGTGATGGAATGATGTACTGTGCTGTGGTGTTATGTGGTGTGGTGTGGTGGGACGTGATGTGATGGAATGATGTACTGTGCTGTGGTGTTATGTGGTGTGGTGTGGTGGGACGTGATGTGATGGAATGATGTACTGTGCTGTGGTGTTATGTGGTGTGGTGTGGTGGGACGTGATGTGATGGAATGATGTACTGTGCTGTGGTGTTATGTGGTGTGGTGTGGTGGGACGTGATGTGATGGAATGATGTACTGTGCTGTGGTGTTATGTGGTGTGGTGTGAAATGAGGTGAAAAGATGTCAAGTGACGTGATGTAACGTGACATGACATGAATTGGTGTGCATGGTGCTTGTAGTGCGTGTAGCGAGGTGTGGTGAGGTAGAGCATTGTGTTATGTGTGTCTTACTGTGTGGGCATTGAAATGACTGTATTATCCATCACAGTAGGACGAGAAAGTGAGTAGGATGAAGCCCCAACCCTTCTTGCACTTCCAGGGTGGCGATCTCGCTGCGCGTTGCAATGGTGGAGGATTAATCACAGTCTGTACAGCTCTAGATCGTTGATCGGTATTCAAGCGACCCAAATAATCTTTCTCGTGAATTTGGACATACTTATAACTCGTTTCCGGCCATTTACGTTTTGAAATTAATGCTATATTGCTATCATGTTTAGACGTATTGGAGGTTAAAAAACCTATATTATTGTCAGTTATATACTAAAAGGTCACGCTAAAAAATGTGCACTCAAAAGGAAGTAAGATATGACTTTTCAAAATTTCCCTTCGATTTTTGGAAAGTGGTTTCTTTGAACCAATATTATCATTGTACCTGGGACGCTTTTTATACAGCTTGTGAGGTCGCCACAAAATCTGGGCTTTTTTCATGGTTTCTGCCCTATAATAAATCCACTGTTCTCTCTCTCTCTCTCTCTCTCTCTCTCTCTCTCTCTCTCTCTCTCTCTCTCTCTCCCTCTCTCTCTCTATCTATCTATCTATCTATCTCTCAATTTCTCTCTCGCTCTCCTCTCTCTCTCTCTCTCTCTCTCTCTCTCTCTCAGCACACTACCGTGTAGTACAGTGTAATACAATAGAGTACAGTACAGGACAGGAGAGAAGAGTACCGTAGACAAGAGGTGAGAAGAGTACAGGAGAGAAGAGGAGGAGCAGAGTAGGAGTAGGAGCGGAGTAGGAACAGAGTAGGAGTAGGAGCGGAGTAGGAACGGAGGAGTAGGAGCGGAGTAGGAATAGAGTAGGAGCGGAGTAGGAACAGAGTAGGAGTAGGAGCGGAGTGGGAACAGAGTAGGAGTAGGAGCGGAGTAGGAACAGAGTCGGAGTAGGAGCAGAGTAGAAACGGAGTAGGAGTAGGAGCGGAGTAGGAATGGAGTAGGAGTAGGAGCGGAGTAGGAATAGAGTAGGAGTAGGAACGCAGTAGGAGCAGAGTAGGAGTAGGAGCGGAGTAGGAACAGAGTAGGAGTAGGAGCGGAGTAGGAACAGAGTAGGAGTAGGAGCGGAGTAGGAACGGAGTAGGAATAGGAACGGAGTAGGAGTAGGAGCGGAGTAGGAATAGAGTAGGAATAGGAACGGAGTAGGAGTAGGAGCGGAGTAGGAATAGAGTAGGAGTAGGAACGCAGTAGGAGCAGAGTAGGAGTAGGAGCGGAGTAGGAACAGAGTAGGAGTAGGAGCGGAGTAGGAACAGAGTAGGAGTAGGAGCGGAGTAGGAACGGAGTAGGAATAGGAACGGAGTAGGAGTAGGAGCGGAGTAGGAATAGAGTAGGAGTAGGAACGGAGTAGGAGTAGGAGCGGAGTAGGAATAGAGTAGGAGTAGGAGCGGAGTAGGAGCAGAGTAAGAGCGTATTAGGAACAGAGAAGGAGTAGGAGCGGAGTAGGAACAGAGTAGGAGTAGGAGCGGAGTAGGAACAGAGTACGAGTAGGAGCGGAGTAGGAACGGAGTAGGAGTAGGAGCGGAGTAGGAATAGAGTAGGAGTAGGAACGGAGTAGGAGTAGGAGCGGAGTAGGAACGGAGTAGGAATAGGAACGGAGTAGGAGTAGGAGCGGAGTAGGAATAGAGTAGGAGTAGGAACGGAGTAGGAGTAGGAGCGGAGTAGGAATAGAGTAGGAGTAGGAGCGGAGTAGGAGCAGAGTAAGAGCGGATTAGGAACAGAGAAGGAGTAGGAGCGGAGTAGGAACAGAGTAGGAGTAGGAGCGGAGTAGGAACAGAGTAGGAGTAGGAGCGGAGTAGGAACAGAGTAGGAGTAGGAGCGGAGTAGGAACGGAGTAGGAGTAGGAGCGGAGTAGGAACGGAGTAGGAGTAGGAGCGGAGTAGGAACGGAGTAGGAGTAGGAGCGGAGTAGGAATAGAGTAGGAGTAGGAGCGGAGTAGGAACGGAGTAGGAGGAGGAGTCGTGAGTTAAGGAGACGGAGTCGGAGTAGGAGCAGAGTTTTAAGAGCGGCGTAGGACTAGAGTAAGGAGTCGGGGCAGAGTAAAAGCGGGAGTAGTGCAATAGAGTGGCAGGAGTAAGAGCCAGAGTAGGAACAGAGTAGGTAGTGGAACGTCCGTACGGCAAACCAGAGTAGGAGTAGGAACGCCAGTAGGACAGGACATAGGTAGGAGTAGGGAACGCAGTAGGAACAGAGTAGGAGTAGGAAGCGTGAGTAGGAACCAGAGTAGGAGTAGGAACGAGTAGGAACAGTAGGAGTAGAAGCGGAGTTAGGAACAGTAGTAAGAGCGAGTAGGAGCAGAGTTAGGATAGGAACGCAGTAGTGAACAGGTAGAGTAGGAGCGGAGTAGGACTGAGTAGGAATGGAGCTGGAGTAGGAACGAGTAGGAGAGCGTGGAGTAGGAACAGAGTAATAGTAGGAGGTAGGAGTAGGAGGGAGTAGGACTGAGTAAGTAGGAGGTGGAGCTAGGAACTAGTAGGAGTAGGAGCAGCAGTAGTGACAGAGTAGGAGTAGGAGTGGAGTAGGAACTGAGTAGGCAGTAGGAGCAGAGTAGGACGGAGTACGGAGCAGTAGGAGTAGGCAGGTGGAGTAGAGGGTAGGAGTAGGAGTAGGATGATAGGCAGAGCAGCAGTAGGAACAGAGTAGGAGTAGGAGGGAGTAGGAACAGAGTAGGAGTAGGAGCAGAGTAGGAACAGAGTAGGAGTAGGAGCAGAGTAGGAGCGGAGTAGGAGTAGGAGAGGAGTAGGAACAGAGTAGGAGTAGGAGCGGAGTAGGAGTAGGAGAGGAGTAGGAACAGAGTAGGAGTAGGAACGCAGTAGGAACAGAGTAGGAGTAGGAGTGGAGTAGGAACTGAGTAGGAGTAGGAGTGGAGTAGGAACTGAGTAGGAGTAGGAGCGGAGTAGGAACTGAGTAGGAGTAGGAGTGGAGTAGGAACTGAGTAGGAGTAGGAGCAGAGTAGGAACAGAGTAGGAGTAGGAGCGGAGTAGGAACAGAGTAAGAGCGGAGTAGGAGCAGAGTAGGAGTAGGAACGCAATAGGAGCAGAGTAGGAACAGAGTAGGAGTAGGAGTGGAGTAGGAACAGAGTAAGAGCGGAGTAGGAGCAGAGTAGGAGTAGGAACGCAATAGGAACAGAGTAGGAGTAGGAGCGGAGTAGGAACAGAGTAGGAGTAGGAGTGGAGTAGGAACTGAGTAGGAGTAGGAGTGGAGTAGGAACTGAGTAGGAGTAAGAGCGGAGTAGGAATAGAGTAGGAGTAGGAGCAGAGTAAGAACGGAGTAGGAACAGAGTAGGAGTAGGAGCAGAGTAGGAACAGAGTAGGAGTAGGAGCGGAGTAGGAACAGAGTAAGAGCGGAGTAGGAGCAGAGTAGGAGTAGGAACGCAATAGGAGCAGAGTAGGAACAGAGTAGGAGTAGGAGTGGAGTAGGAACTGAGTAAGAGCGGAGTAGGAGCAGAGTAGGAGTAGGAACGCAATAGGAGCAGAGTAGGAGTAGGAACGCAGTAGACACAGAGTAGGAACGGAGTAGGAGTAGGAACGCAGTAGGAACAGAGTAGGAGTAGGAACGTAGTAGGAGCAGAGTAGGAGTAGGAACGCAGTAGGAACAGAGTAGGAGTAGGAACGCAGTAGGAGCAGAGTAGGAGTAGGAACGCAGTAGGAACAGAGTAGGAGTAGGAACGCAGTAGGAACAGTAGGAGTAGGAACGCAGTAGGAACAGAGTAGGAGTAGGAACGCAGTAGGAGCAGAGTAGGAGTAGGAACGCAGTAGGAACAGAGTAGGAGTAGGAACGCAGTAGGAACAGTAGGAGTACGAACGCAGTAGGAGCAGAGTAGTAGTAGGAACGCAGTAGGAACAGTAGGAGTAGGAACGCAGTAGGAGCAGAGTAGGAGTAGGAACGCAGTAGGAACAGAGTAGGAGTAGGAACGCAGTAGGAGCAGAGTGGGAGTAGGAACGCAGTAGGAACAGAGTAGGAGTAGGAACGCAGTAGAAGCAGAGTAGGAGTAGGAACGCAGTAGGAGCAGAGTAGGAGTAGGAACGCAGTAGGAACAGTAGGAGTAGGAACGCAGTAGGAACAGAGTAGGAGTAGGAGTAGGAGCGGAGTAGGAACTAAGTAAGAGTAGGAGTGTAGTAGGAGCAGAGTAAGAGTAGGAACGCAGTAGGAACAGAGTAGGAGTACGAACGCAGTAGGAACAGTAGGAGTAGGAGCGGAGTAGGAACAGAGTAAGAGCGGAGTAGGAACAGAGTAGGAGTAGGAATGCAGTAGGAACAGAGTAGGAGTAGGAACGCAGTAGGAACAGAGTAGGAGCGGAGTAGGAACATAGTAAGAGCGGAGTAGGAACAGAGTAGGAGTAGGAGCGGAGTAGGAACAGAGTAGGAGTAGGAGCGGAGTAGGAGCAGAGTAAGAGCGGAGTAGGAATAGAGTAGGAGTAGGAACGCAGTAGAAACAGAGTAGGAGTAGGAACGCAGTAGGAACGGAGTAGGAGTAGGAGCGGAGTAGGAACAGAGTAGGAGTAGGAACGCAGTAGGAACAGAGTAGGAGTAGGAGCGGAGTAAGAACAGAGTAGGAGTAGGAGCGGAGTAGGAACAGATTAGGAGTAGGAGCGGAGTAGGAACAGAGTAGGAGTAGGAGCGGAGTAGAAGCAGAGTAAGAGTAGGAGCGGAGTAGGAACAGAGTAGGAGTAGGAGCGGAGTAGGAACAGAGTAGGAGTAGGAGCGGAGTAGGAACAGAGTAGGAGTAGGAGCGGAGTAGGAACAGAGTAGGAGTAGGAGCGGAGTAGGAACAGAGTAGGAGTGGAGTAGGAACAGAGTAGGAGTAAGAGCGGAGTAGGAACAGAGTAGGAGTAGAAGTGTAGTAGGAATAGAGTAGGAGTAGGAGCGGAGTAGGAATAGAGTAGAAGTAGGAGCGGAGTAGGAATAGAGTAGGAGTGGAGTAGGAACAGAGTAGGAGTAAGAGCGGAGTAGGAACAGAGTAGGAGTAGAAGTGTAGTAGGAATAGAGTAGGAGTAGGAGCGGAGTAGGAATAGAGTAGAAGTAGGAGCAGAGTAGGAACAGAGTAGGAGTGGAGTAGGAGCCGAGTAGGAACAGAGTAGGAGTAGGAGCGGAGTAGGAACAGAGTGGGAGTAAGAGCGGAGAAGGAACAGAGTAGGAGTAGGAGCGGAGTAGGAACAGAGTAGGAGTAGGAGCAGAGTAGGAACAGAGTAGGAGTAGGAGCGGAGTAGGAGCAGAGTAGGAGTAGGAGTGGAGTAGGAACAGAGTAGGAGTAGGAGCGGAGTAGGAACAGAGTAGGAGTAGGAGCAGAGTAGGAACAGAGTAGGAGTAGGAGCGGAGTAGGAACAGAGTAGGAGTAAGAGCGGAGTAGGAGCAGAGTGGGAGTAGGAGTGGAGTAGGAACAGAGTAGGAGTAGGAGCGGAGTAGGAACAGAGTAGGAGTAGGAGCAGAGTAGGAACAGAGTAGGAGTAGGAGCGGAGTAGGAACAGAGTAGGAGTAGGAGCGGAGTAGGAACAGAGTAGGAGTAAGAGCGGAGTAGGAATAGAGTAGGAGTAGGAGCGGAGTAGGAGCAGAGTAAGAACGGAGTAGGAACAGAGTGGGAGTATGAGCAGAGTAGGAACAGAGTAGGAGTAGGAGCGGAGTAGGAACAGAGTAAGAGCGGAGTAGGAACAGAGTAGGAGTAGGAGTGGAGTAGGAACTAAGTAGGAGTAGGAGCAGAGTAGGAACAGAGTAGAAGTTGGAGCGGAGTAGGAGTAGAATGGGAGTAGGAGTTGACTAGAGTAGAGTACAGTACAGTAGAGTACAGTACAGTAGAGTACAGTAGAGTAGAGTAGGATAGAGTAGAGTAGAGTAGAGTAGAGTAGAGTAGAGTAGAGTAGAGTAGAGTAGAGTAGAGTAGAGTAGAGTAGAGTAGAGTAGAGTAGAGTAGAGTAGAGTAGAGTAGAGTAGAGTAGAGTAGAGTAGAGCAGAGCAGAGGAGAACAGAACAGAGCAGAGTGGAGCAGAATAAAGTAAAGTCAGATGCTAATAGTTTCACTGCAAGCCGAAAAGAGATAGAGAAGCTAAAAGGGATAAACCAACATGGAGCACAACACAGAACTCACCTGCGCATTTCAACAACCTCAGCCACGCCATCCTCTGCATGCAACTTGGATGGAAAAGTGAACCGCTTTGCTCGTGTCCAATGGATTGCCAGGCGGCAGTAGTGAAGTGATCGTTGCCAAATGTTGCCCATTGATCTCACATCAGTCCTAGAAAGCTACGATCGCCACTGTCAGTAGAAAGTCCCCGAATGGTTGCGGTGATAGTTCGTCCAATGAAAACGCCTGCACACCAAAAATCCGAAGTCGATGCAATCTACATCGTGACGGGCACCCGTTGATTGAGAAAAGCAAATCGTTCGTGAATGGCTCGACCGAAATCGACAAAACCCAAATTAAGTCAGGGGTTTTCTTGGAAAGGAACGGAACAGACCGAGAGATTTACTCGTAAGAAGCGGTTGCGCATTGATTCTATGAATCTTCTCTCCAACTGTGAATCTTTTACGACCGGAATGACTTGATGTCCTTGGGGTCCTGTGCGTGCAACGATCCGCACGAATCGCCGAAACCTGGGACAATATAGCTCTCGTAAATACGTTAGCCGTTGTGAGATACTGCGCTAAGCGTTGCTCTGTCACAGTGCAGTAAATAAAGGCCATTTTACATTAAGTATGTAATGCCATATGTTTAAAAAAAGTGATAATGTTGAACCACTTGGACAGTTGTTTTCTGCCAAAGAGCCATGTATACGTGACGTGAGCATCTGTACTATGCTTTTAAAAGAAGAACATAATCCACTGAGTTTACTGTAAGTAATTCATTTTTCGCCTACTGTTCGTGGTGGTATGGTAGCCTACCGAAGAGGAGCCTCCAGTTTTTTCATGAGAAGAAATATGCTCTTACATTGGTTACTTATCCAGATTATTCATTTTGGTCATGTAATGTATTGTATTCAATTGTAATGGGCCATGCAAAGCCAAAGGTTTGCACAAAAAACCGTTTTGTTGTTTTGTTGTTTGTTGTTCTCCCCCCCCCCCCCCCCCCCCCCCCCCACTCCCTCTCTCTCTCTCTCTCTGTGCACGAAGTTCATCCAAGGGGGGTCATCCGGATGGGCGATGACGAGTAACTGATAAATGCGCTTTCCTAATCCACTCTGTCTTTGAAACACTGTCGCAAGCAGGACCAGCTCGTTTTACGGAAAGGTCAAAGGTCTTGGGGAATTCACTCGATCCACTTGTGACACTCTCTCACACAGTCATTCTATCAAAGAACATACACGAGACAGAAAGACGGTGAGGTCATAGGTAAAATTGTCAAAATCTTTTAATTATCATGCCAGGGTGATGGAGGAATGAATCAACGTTAATGCAAGGGATAAATCAAGCAAAAGCAACAATACTCATAATCATAATCATATAAGAGAACAAATGACCCGCCAGCCAATCAAAAGTAACTTATCTGACAATCCTTCACTCTTGTCTCGGCTGCTGCTCTTGAACGCAAGTTGTGTGTCAATCGTGGTTCAACCGCTCAGACGTCACGAGGGCCTGTAGCGTGCAAAATAGTAACCCGTGCAAAACAGTAACCGGAAGTCATCGCAGAGTTATCTGCGAGGGACGTGCTGAGAATTCCACTCTAAAAAGAGACGGCACCCGCCACTCCGCCTGACTGACTTGGCACGCCCAGGGAGTTATGCTAAGATCCGGCCGCGTAAATATATCTGCGTTTTGTGACAAACGTCTTTCTCGGCGGTACTGTACTCCATGCACCTTAACGGTGCGCGTGATTCGGGTGTAATCTTAAGCGAAACGACGTTTATTGGCGCTGCTGAAATGGTCGAAGTCGGAAACATTCGGAACGTCGTTTAGCTTAAGATTACACCCGAATCACGCGCACCGTTAAGGTGCATGGAGTACAGTACCGCCGAGCAAGACGTTTGTCACAAAACGCAGATATATTTACGCGGCCGGATCTTAGCATAACTCCCCGGGCGTGCCAAGTCAGTCAACGGTCGCGTTTTATAAAACCAGACTACAAACAGACTACAGGGAGGTGACTCCCATATTATTTCCGGCAGGGGAGACGGCTTTACACGGGGAAAAACTTTTTTGAACGCTACATCATGTGTTAAACTACACAAATGCACCAATACCTCGTAAAGCAACTAATGCGTCGTTTATCGGAATATATTCCATGCGAAGAACAGGTGCAGGAGCGGTAAATTGCATAAAGCACGTCCCTCGCAGATAACTCTGCGATGACTTCCGGTTACTGTTTTGCACGGGTTACTATTTTGCACGCTACAGGGCCCCTGCCCTTGGGAATCTTTGACGCAGTGGTTCTTGATGCACCAGAGGGGAAAAAGGGGGGAAGGGGAAGGGAAGGGGAAACAATTGTATTCGATCACAAGCACAACCATAGCAAACCAATTTGTATTCTTTCAAAGAGGCCTCTGCCTTTTCTCTCAGTCGTCAGTATTCGTTCTGTAGGACGGCTTCGTATCTTCACCCGGAGATGGACACGGGCGTTGCAAGCGTGTCTTCACTCGGAGATGGACACGGGCGTTGCAAGCGTGTCTTCACTCAGAGATGGACACGGGCGTTGCAAGCGTGTCTTCACTCAGAGATGGACACGGGCGTTGCAAGCGTGTCTTCACTCGGAGATGGACACGGGCGTTGCAAGCGTGTCTTCACTCGGAGATGGACACGGGCGTTGCAAGCGTGTCTTCACTCGGAGATGGGCATGGGCGTTGCAAGCGTGGTATTTCCTCTCAACGTGGAGTGCAGGGAGGAAGGATGACGTAATATCTTGGCGTGGAGAGTGACGCAACCATCGGCGTCTTTTCTGGAGTGACGAGGAATGACGCAACTTCTGGCGCGGAGAGTGACGCAACCATCGGGGCGGCGTTAGATCTTGATGTTGTTTTTGCTGACACTGGCGCTGGTTTTCAGGCATATTTATACTTTCTGCATGGACGCGAGTGAACTCAGTCATTTTCCAGCCAATCGCAGGACCCCCCATATAAGACAGGGCCCCTCCCTCGCCAAGTCTCCAGTAGCGTTCTTCCTTCCAACCAATGGAAACACTTTCCCGCGAACACGGGCATGGAAACTTTCGACAAAGCTACGGCTGGTGGAGCCATGATATTTCGCTATCATCTACGGCCGGCTCAGCCATAATAAGTAAATAACTTAATTCAAAAGGGGAAGGGGGTGATCTCGCCACAAACACACTTTGGCCAGCCAAACCTACTGGCTGCTCCCGCAGGCATCCGCGTGATTAGTACTTATAATTACCAAGGCGCGCAGGCAGTGTGGGTTTGGTTCCATTGCTGAACATCAAGTCTGTTTACAAGTGGCCTATGTTTATGCACATGTTGGTAGATCAACGTGGTGCCAACTGTGTTTTTACATCCGTTTGGCACACACACAGTACCAACGTGTAGAACCAACGGTTGGCATAGTAAGCGTTGGAGCATTGTGACGCCAACAATTTTTTGCCAACTGCGATTTGCCAACGCTTTGCCAACCGTGGCGAACGTTGGCCCAACGTATGCTTTTTACAAGTAGCCCTTTTAAAAAAGTGTACAAAACCGCTTGACTTCTTTCCTGCTTCCTCTCCCTCTAGCCTCCACCGGTCAGCCACACAACGATACGGAATCATTCCTTTTGATGTAACATTTGCAGAATTTTAAAAAGCTAGTTATCAGCTTATAATTATTTTTTTAACCACCCACCACCTCAAGAAATTGCTTGAATGTATGCGACACATCTCATTTCTTCGTTCTGTTTACAGTTAGTTACTCCCTTTTTGTTTCAAGAACTCCGTTTTTAAGTCAGTGTCCTAATAAAGAGATTCAGCTTGCCTTGAAGTTGCTCACAACTCGTAAATATAATGCAAACGTACAACATCTCGAACTGCACCATTTGACAAGGTGATCAACTCGCCTTTCTTTCATCTCACATGAATAATTGAGTACTCAATAATCCGATGAGGGTAAAGGGTGGACTGAATAACTACAACAAAACACTTCAGTGTGTCCTTGCGACAGCACCCTGGGTCGACTGGAATTTCAGCAGTCAAAAGAGAAAGCACCCGTATTTGACGGCCCTCACAACTTTTCGACTCATGTGTGAAAAAAGTGTGAATATGAACATGGGATCATCTGACGCCTCGTGTATCAGTGTGAGCGCGCGCGGCGCATTCGTGTGTGTGTGTGTGTGTGTATGTGTGTGTGTGCGCGTGCGTGAGTGAGAGAGAGAGAGAGACAGAGACAGAGACAGACACAGACAGAGAGAGATACAGTGAGACACAGTGAGAGACAGTGAGAGACACAGAGAGAGACGCAGTGAGAGAGAGGCAGAGAGAGACAGAGAGAGAGAGAGAGAGAGAGAGAGAGAGAGAGAGACAGAGACATAGAGAGAGACAGAGAGAGACAGAGAGAGAGATACAGTGAGACACAGTGAGAGACAGTGAGAGACACAGAGAGAGACACAGAGAGAGACACAGAGAGAGAGAGAGAGAGAGAGACACAGAGAGACAGAGACAGAGAGAGACAGAGAGAGAGAGAGACAAAGAGAGAGACGCAGTGAGAAACAGAGAGAGAGACAGAGAGAGACAGAGACAAAGAGAGAGACGCAGTGAGAGACAGACAGAGAGAGAGAGAGAGAGAGAGAGAGAGACATAGAATCCGTGCCTTTTCTTTCGTAAATTAAACGTCGCACTGCCACCAGACTACACAAGATTAATGGGTAACAACACCTTTCCAGGAAACAAACATCACTGGATTTGCTCTGACTGGGAGTGAAGAAATCGGGGAAAACAGCAATATTTGCATTTGGTTCTAGAGCTTGTGCTTCACTCAGTAAGTGGAAATTACCCATGCATGCCAACTATGGCTGATGAATGCTGGAGCTGTGAGGCTACTTCAAGCATTCAGGATCTCACAGTCCCCTTTGATTTCCGTTAGTTGTCTCCAGAGTCTACCCAACAAATATGAGGGTGAGAGGTGGGCGTGAAAAAGGGGGAGGGGGGGGGGGGGGGAAAGAAGAATAACTAATCAGACAACCCATCTGATAGACCATAAGACAAAAGACAGGCAGGCAGGCACACACATACACTCACACAGACAGACACACACACACACACACAAATACAGGCAGACAGACACAGAAGACACAGGCAGGCAGGCAGACAGACACACGCAATCAGACAGACTGACACACAGACTGACACACAGACAGACACACAGACACACAGACAGACAGATAGACAGATGTGCATATGCATATGTGTGCACACTCACACAAACACACACACAGATAAAGGAAAAACAGGCAGCCAAGCAAACAGAGCTAAGCAAAAAACAAGTACACAAGACTGATCAGCAGACTGATATTCCATGCACTAACAAACACATCCAGACGGACAGATTGTAGTGACAACATTAGAGATATGTGGACACAATTCAGTAGTAGCAAAGGGCTTGGAGCATTTTATTCATTGAGATTGAACACCATCAATGTGGATCAACAAACTGCAAAACAAACTCTAAATATCAATAACAAAGAAAATGTTCATAACAAAAAATTTGACACATTTCTTCTTCTTTTTTTAAAAGTTTTTGTACATCAAAATAGAAAGAAGCCACCATAAAGTAAATGAGCAAAGTTGTTTAAATATTTAATAATCAGAATGAACATGTAATTTCAGTCAGTAAGTGACACCAGAAGAAATATTTTGAACACCAACTGATGCAAGAAAGCATATTACACTGCCTTGGATATTTTTCCTCCTTTTTTCATCTCCTAATTTCATCAATGAAGCTTCATTATTATCATCAACAGTCGACTTTATTGGCAGGACTGTAGGAATGTTAGCAAGCATTACCAATAACTATAGCAGCATTCCATGTTGATGGACAAAAGCACTTTATTGGACTGCAGCCGAATAACAGATACTTAATTCAATGGAAAGAAATGCATACTGGTTCTAAAAACTTTGCAATAAGTTCTTGGCCACAGACAAAAGCGGCAGTTGAATGTATTATGGAATTAGCAAACCGGTATTGAAACATTCAAAATACACTAGCTCCAAACCATCACCAAACAACAGCATTGGAATTCTGGAAAATTCTTAACTCCACATGATAAAAAGTTGGGTCATTGTATGAAGGCAATGTAGTTTATTCAAAAGCTACATATGCATACATGCCTGAATACAAAAAGAAAAAAGGTTTTCCACATCAGCAGTGATTCTAAGGATAGGTCATATAAGGAGAGAAAAAAAAATAATAAGGAAAAATCATTGAGCCTCAGTACATCGGCATGGAAACTATTATCTATCACAAGCCATTTCATCAAACTTTATAATAGGGATAACACCAACTTTGCTTCCACGTTTCTGGGTCACAAAAAGTATTGTCAACAGAGAAAAGGAAAGAATGATACACTGAAAATTTAAGTAAGACCTAGTTTGATTTCACTTTCTACTTTTATTGGCAAAAGTGAAAGTCTTTCAGACACTTCCATTAAAATTTAAAATCACTTGATATGCATACTTTCTTCAAATAACTCAAAGAAAGAAAAACAAGAAAAAATTAGTATACATTCAAACCACATGACACAAATAACATATTAAAAGGCTGCCAAGATACCTAATTTCACTTGATCAGGCATTCAATGCCGTATCTATGGTTTCCATGAGAAATGATCGCATAAAACAAGAAACAATTTGATACCACTGATATTAAGACAAAACCAACAACCCAAAGAAAGTAAAACCACAACTACCAAAGCTGTCCTTATTATGTCCACACTCTAAGGAAATGCAATGGATTAGCAAGACATATTCATTTTGTGCAAACTTTGCAAGAGCAAATAATGTTACATTTCAAATATCTAGTAACTTTATGAATTCCTTGAGCATGAATTGATTAATTCAAAATGAATCTTTTAATTTAGTGTAGACTTCAAAAGACTAGGTTCAGCAATAATGCTTCATGTAACAAGATGAATCACAAATAAGAAAGACCAAGCAAGTATTTGCCTCAACATCATAACAAACGTAGAATACATGGTAAATCCAGGTAGTCAGTTTAAGAATTTCAATAGATCAGCAGACTTATTCCACAATGGAAGGTAAGGCAAAATGCTTTAAAGCACATTACAGCACTGTCTCTTCAGGTAAGACTTTGTCAAAAGCAGACGTAGAAAATAGCAGGACTATCTGATGAAGGATGAGTAAGGGACTTTCAACCATACAGATTATCATTCTGATGTTTGAGTTGAAAATTAGACTCAACTAGATCACCCATAAACCACACACTATGATTATAGTTATCTGATGTAACAATGGCATGTTCTGGTGACTTTTGTAAATTTACAGTCACTGAACTTGCCACACATTATATTCATCAAGCAAGCAAATAACAAGAAAATGACTCAACATCTTCAAATACCAAGACAATTCACTTTCTGTCAGAAGTTTTACAATGGTACATGCTTAACAAACTAATCCTGAGTACAAAAATACCTTTAATTGTTGTTTCTGCCAAGTGCTTATTTTGATATGTGCTAATTTCATTCTGATTTTCACTGCTCTTGTCTCTTCTAATATCAGGAACCATGTAGGTACAATACAAACTGTAACATATATATATGTTTGATATTTCTTCACTGGACGACAAATCTCTTTTTATTCAACAAACATCAACAGATCATACGCATTTGTTATCAAAGCACTCTCAAAATATTACTGTTTAACATCCATCCCTGTAAGCAGTAGCTCAGATAAAAATATATCATTTGTATTGCATCTCTTCCTACCCATTTCAGGAAACAATACACTCACACATTCTTTGTTTGGTTTCAACACAATTCTTCATCTCTAGTGATGAATTCTAACAAACTATGCACGAGTTTTTATTTTTGTTTTTTGGTACTGTCTCCAAAGTGAAAATATAATGTCTTATTCTACACTTTGAGTATTTAGGAAGTTTTCTTCTGTTGACTCAATGCCGAGACTGGGACTCTGGCCAGAAGAGCCAATGGCATCAGTAGACACAGGCCCCCTATGCAGTAACAGACCTCTGCCCCCAGGCTCCAGTACACTGCAAGGGAGGGCAGTAGGAATGGATTAGTGCCGTCACAAAGTAAACCCTGCATCAGGTACTAGTCTCACTTGCCACGTGAGTGGATGAGTGGGTGAGCAAGTGGATGAGTGGGTGAGCAAGTGGATGAGTGGGTGAGCAAGTGGATGAGTGGGTGAGCAAGTGGATGAGTGGGTGAGCAAGTGGATGAGTGGGTGAGCAAGTGGATGAGTGAGTGAGCAAGTGGATGAGTGGGTGAGCAAGTGGATGAGTGGGTGAGCAAGTGGATGAGTGGGTGAGCAAGTGGATGAGTGAGTGAGCAAGTGGATGAGTGAGTGAGCAAGTGGATGAGTGGGTGAGCAAGTGGATGAGTGAGTGAGCAAGTGGATGAGTGGGAGAGCAAGTGGATGAGTGGGTGAGCAAGTGGATGAGTGGGTGAGCAAGTGGATGAGTGAGTGAGCAAGTGGATGAGTGGGTGAGCAAGTGGATGAGTGGGTGAGCAAGTGGATGAGTGAGTGAGCAAGTGGATGAGCGAGTGGATGAGTGGAAGAGCAAGTGGATGAGTGGGTGAGCAAGTGGATGAGTGGGTGAGCAAGTGGATGAGTGGGTGAGCAAGTGGATGAGTGGGTGAGCAAGTGGATGAGTGGGTGAGCAAGTGGATGAGTGGGTGTGTTTGCTTGTGTCCACCCATTCATCTCTCTCTCTCTCTCTCTCTCTCTCTCTCTCTCTCTCTCTCTCTCTCTCTCTCTCTCTCTCTCTCTCTCTCTCTCCACACGATCTTGAAGAGAATGACTCTCTGGAGGACAGTGCACTGGTCGAGCAACAAGGTCATGATGAGATCTTGCAATGTGCTTTTGAAGGTGCAATGCATGTAGAATGTATAGGCGCTTCTGAGGTCATTTGGGAGCTTAGAAAAGGGATCACAAAACTGGAAAATATTCTGGCATGGTGTGACGAATGTGCTCAACCTCTCACTGCTTGGACACCCTATCCTGTGTGGCTGAGAGCAGCATACTGTTCTCATCATTTTCTAAGGACTGATCATCCGAAACACCTCTGCAACAACTGGACTGTAGTCTGTGCCTGCCTTGTGGTATGAACACCCAGCCTCAGGACCATTGGTAAACTTGACATGTCTTTTGCAAATGCAGATTCACCTCTTGCAGAACTTTGTATGAACTCTGTAACTTTCATTCCATGGCTTTCCTGATGATAATTAATGATTGTGTTTCTTCTCCGTCCGATGCCCATCTGTCACGCAATTGTCATAAGAACTGAATAGTACTAAGAGTAGTAGCTATGGTTGATAGTGTTACCAAAATGTTAAGTTGTAAGATAATTGTTGTTGTTGTATTTCTTGCCTTTCTGTCAATTATTTCCATTATCTGCATCATATGCTGATTTTCGTTTCAGAATTAATGTAAACTCAATCTAACGCCAGAAAGGAAGAATTACTGGTGTTTATCTGTTGTTATCTCTTGCGTAACTGTATTACTTTGATAATTCAGGTTAGATATGCCTGGATATCCCTAGACAAATAAAGAAGTGTGGACTGGCCTCCTGGATATCCCGTCAGCCATCTAAAAGTTGTAATGCCATTGAGTAACTAATTTCCTACACAGACCAGATCTTGCTGTCTAGGTGATTGTGCTTTTTATCTGTCCGATGACATGTGATTGTGCCACTGTCAGAAGATCTGGATTGTACAGCAAGTAGTTGCCGTTGTCTAAAATGGCATGATAATTCATGTTGTGTAGTGTAGGGGGGGATTTTGGGGTGTATTTCCTTTTTATTATCTGTATATTGTTTTATTCCCGTTTGAGAATTATCTGTTATGGATGTAAACTCCTTTGACCGTTTATGGGCTAAAGGCCCAATAAATAAAGTTTCAAAGTGTCAAAGTGTCTCTCTTTCTCTGCCCCTCTACCCCACCCCCACCCTCCATCCCCCCTCCTCCCCCACTTTCTCCCTCCCCCACTCTCTCCCTCCCTCCTCTCTTTCTCTCTCTCCCCCCCTTCCTTCCTCCCCCACTCTCTCCCTCCCTCCCCCACTCTCTCCCTCCCTCCCCCTCTCTTTCTCTCCCCCCCTCCCTCACTCCTTCCCCCCTCTCCCTCCCCCTTTCCCCTACTCTCCCTCCCCCACCCCCCTCCTCTCTTTCTCTCTCCCTCTCTCTCAAACCCAGACACCTGGACACAGCACACTGTACCTATGGAGGCAGCCACAGGGCCCAGTGCTCTAGCTAGAGCGCCCAGGGAGCGGAAGATGCCCATGACTGCGCCCTTCTGGCTGTCGCTGCCACACATGGAGATCATGGTGGTCAAACAGGGCACTGTAGTTGCTGATGCTGCAAGTCAAAGATCTGCAAGGTATTCCACTGTTGTACTTACAAAAGACCTTGGTCCAATTTCCAAACATAATTCAAACGATGCCATACAAATATTAATCAAACAACTTATATTCTCCTGCTCAAACAACAGTACTGCTGGAGGGGGAAAATTTAAAACATAAACTCAACAACAATAAATGAATAAAAAATTCAACAGTCAATAACTGATGGAAGTTTTGCCGACTATAATGCTTGATGTATTTTCTTTCAAGATTATTTCCAACAAAAACATATCCTGAAACAATGCATCAAACGACCCTTTTATCTTCTGTTTGGTAGAAACTTTTCATAGCACTGGTTTGCATTGATGAGGTCGTATGGCCTGAAAGCCTTTGCCGGCTATGTAAGGCCATTGATCATGAACAGCTGGTTTGAGTAAGAGCGAGTCACGTCACAATTTCCCTGGTCATTTGCCTCTTCTGAATTATGTAGGGAGATGTGGTGGGTCCATTCTCCCCCCAACCCACAGGGGGTCTTGTCACAGTAACTCCAGCAAAACTCTACTAATGCCATAGAGGACATTCTCCAACACCAGTGCCTCACTCTTCTAATCTTCCCTTTCACCACTGAGGTGAAAGGTCAACATTCCCAATTTGTTGCACCCATTCCAACTGTAATCTGACCATAAGTGGCAGGACTTGATATACTTACCAAAAGAGAAGAAAACCAGAGAGAAGTACATCATGAAGGTAGAGTAGGAGAATGCCATCAGAACAAAAGCAGGCAGAAGAATCAACATGCCCTGCAAAAATAGAAGTTACAACTCAATTTCATCAACATCATTCATACGATGGCCAAGAAGTACAACTCAATTTCATCAACATCATTCATACAATGGCCAAGTGGCTTCTGAGCTGTAAAATAAGTTAGGAAAGTACATGAGCCAAAACAAAAGCCCTTCCAGCTCTTGCAGTTCTTGAGAGGGACTAGCAGATTAATAAAGCACATTCACAAAGTAATCCAACAATTCAGTGATGACTTTTACTTTATGTTCATGTGACAAAAGCACAAATATCAACTCATGACCAGATGAACAGTGTAAAATCATATCTTTGCCTTGTATCTGTCTGTGCTTGTAAAAAGTATGCTACGCAATCAAACAAAATTCTACAATACAGTTTACAACAATCAGTCATGCAAAACTTTCTCACACAATCATCCTTTTAATATATCATTAAATATCAACTACAAAATAGAGTATAGAGTAAATACAAATGAAACAGTCTAGTGAGTCACATCTGTAAAAATTGGACAGCTCATCAGACTTTCTTTAAAGATAAGGATAAATCACACAAAACAGATTTCATCCATCTGTACCTGCAGTGCCATCTTCTTTTCCTTGCCTACTTTCACCCTTCTCACATATCCACCTGGCAAAGACAATAAATACAAGATATGTTAAAGTGAATCAAGTAAAAGACTGATGCAAAACTACATTAATATTTTTAATAGCCTGATTAACTTTTAAAATGTGATTACTGTAAAGTAGATTTTTACCAAGTTTTAACATTTATTGAACTCTCATGCTTCGACTGTTCAAACTTATTATTTTTACTCTGATAGATTTCTCCTCAAAATGCAGAAATGTATTTGAAATGCAGTACTTTTGACAAATTAGTTTAGAATCAATGGGTTTCATAAATAACCAGTCCAAACAATTTCTTCTAATGAAAATTCAAATAGATAGAACAAACACAAAAAAAGCAAATGAGACAACTTACCTTGAACCAAAGACATCAAGATTCCAATGAAAAAGAACATCTTCCCCTGCTGCATGCTGCATGAAACAAGAGAAACACACAACGTTAAACCACACTCTACAAACAGCGAGCATGCAGCTCATGAAAAGTACCTCTCTACAAAATCTTTCTCTGGTAAGTGAAGCAAAGGTACGAAAGAGTCGATGCATATTACAGTGACACTATGCCTAGGAAACATCATTACAGTGACACTATGCCTAGGAAACATCATTACAGTGACACTATGCCTAGGAAACATCATCACTGTGACTGAGTCACAGACTTCCGGCACAATCTTGTCAGTTTCAGGCCATCACAGCACAGGTTATCTCTGTGGCAAGGCAATATGTGCCTACTTCTCAGTAAATGAAAAGCTCGTGACTGTAATTTTAATTTCTGACAACCTATAATAACTGCATTGCCTAAAGCCTTCTCACCCCGGAAGTCTCATTGTGGCCCCTTTTCTCCCCTGCACATCCTGTCCTGTCCTGCCAGATGCCCTCCATACGCATGTGAGAAGGATTTGGGAAGGGAACTGGGGTTGAGGACCTGAATATTTCAATAGGTTCTTAGCTATTTTTTAATCATATTTTTTCATGCATCACAGGAAAGGTGAGTATTTCCTGTGTGTGAGAAATATGCTGTCATGGAGAAAAGGAAAAAAATTGTCCACCAAGACCTTCCTGAAAGATACTGTGTCCTAGACCATAATGCCAGCACAGATTGTGGTCAAGGGGAGACAACTCAGACTTTTTTTCCTTCTCTCACTTGAATTAGATTTCGAGTGTAGGTGTGCTGCAGATAAGATGTCGGAGAAATTTGGAAAGGGCTTTGGGGTTGAAGGCCTGCTTGTTTTAATAGATTCTGAGCTATTCTTGTATTTGACACTTTTTATGTCCATTATCTGAGTCTCACGGGATAGATTTTCATTTTCTTTGTGAGATAAACTTGCTATCAAGAAGAAAATGAAACTTGTTTGAAAGAAAAAAGTTTTTCTAATTTGATTTTACCTAAAGGTACATGTTACGTTTCACATGCTTGCCTCCCTTAATGTGGGGTTTAGGGTAAGTTTTTGTGGCCAGGGCACTGGGGTGAAGAGAGTCAAGAGCTTACACAGCTTTTGAACCATAAGTGCTGGTCAGGGCCAAATGAAGCAACTCAAAGTTAGCAATCCCAGCTCATTGTCAAGCCATATTCCTACCAGATATAGAATAGCTCTAAATGAAATGTAAACCTATTCAATGTCATGAAGATCTACACTGTATACTTCCCCCTCACCAAAGGTTTCCACATTGGAAGCACCAGGACATAATTATGCATAACTTTCTTAAAAAAGATAAAAAAGATTTTCACAATCAACAGATAGCATCCCATAACATTACATTTCACCCCTTTTGCCACTGCCATTCCACCTGCTACCACCACTGAAGGATCAGGCAAGCTGTCCAGTATTTTACTATTCAAACTCAATGTTCTAAATTCATGACCCTATCATGAAAAGCAGGTAGATCTGCCCCTAGGTCATTACTTCACTGCTAAATTTAGAATGAGTTTGACAAGAGAAACATGAAAGGAAGCAGCTGGTGGTTAGCATTTAGCGGGGTAATTATGGAGGTGGCAGATATGGGTGAAAAAATGTGGTATGGGACATTGTACATGACTACCCTTCTGCACCCTCTCTAACACTGGTGAGATATTGGAACAGTCTCAGAGTGGATAAGCAGGAACAAAGTTTACCTGTCATACTGGAACCTGTTGTGTGTCAGGAAGGGCAGGGTGAACTCCAATCCCGAGTAGACAAAAAGGTAGAGAAAATACACAAGCCCAGTTCCTCGCACCATCTGCGTGTCTGTAAGAGCAAAGTAAGGACTGAAAAGTTGGTTGACTCTCACTCAAACTCACTTTATTCGTGGGCCAACAGATCTTTGAATTTATAACTATCATGGCTGGTAACAATACAACGATATTGTGAATATATTATCTTACAACTTACCAGGCAGAGCATACAGTTTCATTCACACTGCAAGGAAATTTTTGTCCTCAGCACATTTCTTTTCCAATGGGTTGCTAACAAGCTCAAAATTTCAACTTTTCCATTCAGACTTTGAATTTGAAGAGGGCAAAGCCTTTCCATCTCACTTAAGACAGTTACCATGATGCTTCATGTCACCACTGTTTTTCTCTTCTTCCTACTGCTTTATCGCTTTTCTTTCAATATTTCTGCTCTTTACTGGATGTTAACATCTCACAAGACTGGATTAGTCCCCTTCCATTGCTATAAAAAAAAGAGAAAAAAGATGGAGGCATCATTTATGGCTACTTTTCTGCAAGCATGACTCACTGCAACAAAATCCCTCAGTATCCATTCTAAACTTGAATGGCAGAAGCTATGTGATAAGACACTTTTTACTACAAAGAATTATCTCCCCTTAGACCACAGATGTTGACGAATATATCATCTGCACACTCAGTCACCAGATCAAGATATTTCAATATTTATGTTGTACCAGAATGAAACTGACTGAGTGCAACATATGGCACATATGGCCCAAGCTGCTCTATATCCCCCTCATCAGCTGGAACCCCTGGCTGCTGGGCTCTTGGGGTCTGCTTCAGTAGTGCAGCCTGGTGGGGGTGGGGTGGAGTGGGGTGGGGGGTGGGGGTGGGATGCAGTAGGGTAGGGTGGAGGGAGTGGGGGTGGGGGTCATCAGGACTGGGTCAAATAATACAGCTCCAACAGCATAGCTGGTACAGGTTCACACCAGTAAGTGAGTGTACTGTTCATGCTTTATAAAATCAGACACCACAGCAATAACATGCAACTGCTAGTGGTCTCCATTAAGCAAGACACACAACTTTAAGTCAGAAACAACTGTCTTGACCAAAGCATCACATTTTTCAGAAGGAAAGGCCATAAGTTCAAGCCAGCATAGATTACTGATAAATGCATCTTTTTCTCTACAATCAAATCTCTTGTGTAATGAATATTTGAAAAGCACCCTCACCAGCTGTGGAGAGATTCTTCACTGAGGCAAAGTTGAAAAGAGACACTGGGTTGATGAGCTGGAAGGCACTATCCATGACTGAGCCAATAGACTGCACCTGGTCAGCACAAAAAGCACAACAATGCCATCAGGTAGCTGCCAGGATGGTAGATGATTAACTAAGGCAGAGGTGTCGTGTATAAACAATTTGTGGTACAGAAGCTGCGAAAAATTGGATCAAGTAGGCAAAGGGTAAACCAGTAGGCTGATTTTCAGAAATAAAACTTATCACTCATGACAACACAAAATCATGTAAAGCTACATAACAGAAGAACAATGATGAACTCTCCACTGGTAACTCATAAGGATCCAGAGATCACAAATAAATTCATACACACACACACACACACACACACACACATAATAGATCAATCAAATGTACAAATCACTACATAACTGCAATAACAAATTAGACATTGATACATCAGATAAGGACCTAATTATCCTGACTGAAGGACCAAAACATACAAAACAGGAACAATATGCAGACAAGCTGATTTAGCAGCACTTACTCTCTTTTCCTGAGGTAGAGTTTCTTCAAGATAAAACTGGACAAACAGTATGTCAGAGACTGCCAGTACCAAGGCGAAAATGGCAGGAATGACATAGAAAACTTCTCCACTTTGCTCATCCCGAGCCATTCTGGAGAAGGCTGCGCCAATCATTGGACCAAAGACAAAGCCCACAGAGAAGGCAATCCCAATTAGAGCCTGCAACAAGACAAGACACAAAAAACTATAAATGATGCATCAAATGACAAGATCATGTAGCACATTGCAAAAACTACAAGCGCCTTATTTGAAAAGACAAAACAAAAAAATGGACAACCTCCCAAGCTTTACTTTCCTTGGAGAAGAGATTACTGGTCTAAAACAGTGTGAAATCAAGAATACTTGCGTCATAGAGTACATTCATGTGTAGTTCCAATTGCATCACACTGAATTATCACCAATCCACTAAGAACTAACAGAATCATATCACATCCATTTTGTAGTTATGTTGAACTTTTCTCTGCTATATTGCATCTTGTCTTAAACCACAGTTTTGGGTGCACATTGCCTTGCCATCCAGAGTTAGCTGATAATTGTTACACACTAGCATCGTTCAGTGTTGCCCCATCCCCATCCCATCTCCCCACCCCAAGTTAATGACTTTTGAAATAAGCACTACCAAGACATCAGAACCAACAAGGGGACTCTTGTGACCAGGCACTTCAACTTGCCGGGTCATACTATGGCGAACATGAGAGTCATGCTGATCGAACAGGTGTATGGTGCTCCATCGGATCATCCTCGTAGACTGGCGAGGGAGGCTTTTTGGATGACTAAACTGCGTACCACCTATCCTCTTGGTCTAAACACCAAAGTGTAGTTGAGTGGTTGGCGGTTTGGTTGTTCAGAGGGTACGCTTGTCGGCTTTCAGGGGTGATCCCATGGTCTGGATGTGTGTACTGTGTGTGTAGGAGTGTGGATGTGTGTGTGTGTGTGTGTGTGTGTGTGTGTTTGTGTGTGTGTGTTTGTGTGTATGTGTGTGTGGGGGTGGGGTGGGGTGTGGGGGTGTGTGTTTGCGCGTGTGTGTGTGTATGCGTGTGTGTGTGTGTGTGTGTGTGTGTGTGTGTGTGTGTGTGTGTGTGTGTGTGTGTGTGTGTGTGTGTGTGTGTGTGTGTGTGTGTGATATGCTGTTTCTTTCTCCAGAATTCTTGGACTTATATTTGCCCATTTTTGTGGACTATCGTGGTGATTGGCCAGCCGGGACATCCAAGACTATAAGAATGTCTTATGTCATAGCAGACGTAATTCTTTTTATACGTCATCTTGACACCATTTTTTTCTTTGCTGAAGAAGTTGCTGAAAGGCATCGAAATATTCTTAAAGTAATAACACAGAAAGTCATCTTGTTTTTTGTTTTCTTTCTCTTTTTTGAAATAAAGCTGTTGTAGTTAGATTTTAATTTTAAAAAAGTAAGATGTCAAAGAGCCAAGTCATTCTCTTTTCTGTTTCATAACAGTTTCACATAATGCTGCATTGCAAGATGACAATGCATGGCCACTGGGAGACACACCAGATCTGTAGACCTACCATCCCCTTTCCCCTTTTTTCAGGTGTGGAGACATCCGTGATGACGGCGGTGCTGAGACTGATGTTGCCTTTGCTGATGCCGCCAATGATTCTGGCCATCACAAAGACAGTGAAGTTGCTGGAGATTGCCCAGAGAGCATAGGACCCTGCTATGCCTACCTGAAGATAGACACAAAATCACAATACATGTACTTAACAGTTCCACATAGCTCCCATCCTTTCCTTAGTAAAATTTAATGTTTCATCCATCTAAAGGCACTGCTATACAATGATGCTTTGGTACTGGAAGAGAACAGAGAAAATTGAAAATGTGTGTACACACACACAGACACACACACACACACACACACACACACACACACACACACACACACACACACACTCACACTCGCACACACTCACACACACTCACACACACACACATTTCAGAAAATTAACAAGCACGAAGAATCTACATGCTTAAAGAACAGTTATTGCCCACCAAGTGAATTCCAGGTATGAATCACAAATGTACTCCCTAAGTCCCTGGTAAAATTGTCTCTATAGCTGTGTAATCAATATTACAGTACAACATCCCACATTGGTTTACTCAATCTGTAGCGCCCATTCCCCTACCATCTCTAGCCACCATACCCATACCATCTCTAGCCACCATACCTGTTCCATCTCTAGCCACCATACCCGTACCATCTCTAGCCACCATTCCCATTCTATCTCTAGCCACTATTCCCGTTCCATCTCTAGCCACCATTCCCATATCATCTCTAGCCACCATACCCATTCCATCTCTAGCCACCATTCCCCTTCCATCTCTAGCCACCATTCCTGTTCCATCTCTAGCCACCATTCCCATACCATCTCTAGCCACCATTCCCATACCATCTCTAGCCACCATCCCCGTACCATCTCTAACCACCATCTCCGTACCATCTCTAGCCACCATCCCCGTACCATCTCTAGCCACCATTCCCATACCATCTCTAGCCACCATACCCATTCCATCTCTAGCCACCATACCCATTCCATCTCTAGCCACCATTCCCCTTCCATCTCTAGCCACCATTCCTGTTCCATCTCTAGCCACCATTCCCATACCATCTCTAGCCACCATTCCCATACCATCTCTAGCCACCATCCCCGTACCATCTCTAACCACCATCTCCGTACCATCTCTAGCCACCATCCCCGTACCATCTCTAGCCACCATTCCCATACCATCTCTAGCCACCATACCCATTCCATCTCTAGCCACCATTCCCCTTCCATCTCTAGCCACCATTCCTGTTCCATCTCTAGCCACCATTCCCATACCATCTCTAGCCACCATTCCCATACCATCTCTAGCCACCATCCCCGTACCATCTCTAACCACCATCTCCGTACCATCTCTAGCCACCATCCCCGTACCATCTCTAGCCACCATTCCCGTACCATCTCTAGCCACCATTCCCATACCATCTCTAGCCACCATTCCCATACCATCTCTAGCCACCATTCCTGTACCATCCCTAGCCACCATTCCCATTCCATCTCTAGCCACCATCCCCGTACCATCTCTAACCACCATCTCCGTACCATCTCTAGCCACCATCCCCGTACCATCTCTAGCCACCATTCCCATTCAATCTCTAGCCACCATTCCTGCTCCATCTCTAGCCACCATCCCCGTACCATCTCTAGCCACCATCCCCGTACCATCTCTAGCCACAAGCACTGCACTCCTGCTCAATAATTCCTCCTCTAACTCTTGTTCTAAATTTAACTACATGTATCATGTGTTTTGTGAGTCACAAAGCTGCTTGTTGTTCCTCATATGGTTGATATATTTAGACCAAGGAGTTTGAGGATGAAAATTTCAAGAACCCATGCAGCTTTGAGCTGGCAGTGTGGGGTGATGAAGAAATGGTTGCAAGGGGTATACAAATGGGGTAATACATGTACAAGGCGATGCATGAGAAACAAGGCTAAATTCTGCAAAACAGTTTTCAACAAAATGCTGAGAAAAGTCATCAGTGCACACTAAGTTACTTATTTGCTTTCCTAAGCTTTATACTACTGTAACAGATTTGAGATTTTCCCCAAGAACAGGTGGGTTTTTCTGGTATATACATGATAAACAAATAAATAATATTGTCGTTGAAAATCTCATTTTGTCATGTTTCCTACTTTAGCCTGGCTTGTTCACGCACAATCACATATGTCACAGGTTACAATACTCGAGACTGAATGTCAACAGCAAACTGAAAAGAAGAAAAATAACATAAGCTATTACACACATACTGAAATACACATAAATGTGTTAAACAATTGCTGCTTACCATACAGAAGAGCATCACCGGTTTTCGTCCATACACATCTGAGACGGCCCCTATGACAGGTGATGACAGGAATTGCAGGAAAGAGAACATGGAACCTATTAGCCCTGCAAAACATAAAACAGCAGCATGGAGATTTCATATTCACATTTTCAGGCCTTGAATGAATTCATGACAAAAACATCAAGAATATTTTACTGCAGCATATAAACAGTGGCTGGAAAAGACGCACTGTAATTAAAAAAAGGATTTAGTATCACTTACTTTACAAATTTAGAAAAAGACAAAATTATAGAGAAAAGTTGTATCACAAAAAGATACTAAAGACAGTTTTAAAAAAGAAATATTTACAGATAATCGATATGAAAAATTCATTTGAGGTGACAGAATATGCAAATTACTCATTGGAGAAAACGGTACTTTAGGAGGTATGTAGTCCAATAAATGCGTTGTTCTTGGGCTATATCCTTGTAACCTTCAGATCCTACAAAAGATCCTCTTTTGTAGCAACCACTACTTCCATGTCCACTCACATGTCCCCAAGTGCTACAAAGCTAGCACTCTGCAAGTTTCTTTACACAGCTGCAGTTGCCTAAGTGATTAAACATCCCATCCAGATCTATGCAAAGTGCTGACAACACCGTGAATGAACTCAGCAGGTTACAGTAGAGGAACAAAAGGGTAAAATTCACACAGAGAAGACAGGTGTTTAACCCTCACAGCAAGATGGGAAGCTATCACAGCCAGTTGAGAACAGTTTGATAAATCAATAATTCTGCTGGGGTGAAAACCTTCTAGGAAAGTTATGGCATGCAGTGCAAGGCCAGAGGTAAAGTTATCCACATGTCTGTAAAAAGAGGCAGGTGCGGTTTCATTGATTCTAATTTGAACCAGTTTGCATCAAGTTTCCCTCTCCTTGACCCCAGAATGTTTCCAGCTAGAGATTTCCCACCTTCATTGGTTGAAATCCTCAAGTCTCAATGACAAGATGCACAATTATTCTAGTATGTAACGGGATTTCAAACACACATATAGAACTGTGAATTTGTCTGCCATACAACTGCCAAACAATTACATACACTGCAAAAAAAAATGTGCAACAACATTTCATGATTATTTATTCGTAATTATAAAAATAAAAATCCTCTTCAAAGTCATCTTCCATCATATCAAAGCAAAACAGCAGTCAGATTTATCTGCATAAGTTTAAATATATTTTAAGAAGATACCTTCATTTAGAAAACTGTTCTCAGTCATAGCTCTATCTGCTTGTTTTGAGAAAACCTCAACTCCCTCCCTTCATCTTCCCTCCCCTCCCCTCCAACCCCCCCCCCCTCTCTCTCTCTCTCTCTCTCTCTCTCTCTCTCTCTCTCTCTCTCTCTCTCTCTCTCTCTCTCTCTCTCCCTTTTCGAGCACAATGATGATTCATACTTTAAGGTTGTGATGTCTTAAAACCTGTACCCACCTTGTATTTTATTTATGTATTGTGACAACTCAATCAATAAGTTTTGACTATGTGCATCTTACTGTGGTGTTTTAAAATATGTACATGAACGATCTTTGGTGTTACTATGATGGGACGTCAGCCACAATCAATCAATCTAATCAATCATCAATCCAATCAATCATCAATCCAATCAATCCAATCATCAATCCAATCAATCATCAATCCAATCATCAATCCAATCAATCGTCAATCAAATCAAATCAAATCCAGTCAAATCTAATCAAATCCAATCATCCACCCATCTCTCCCCCCCCCCCCCTCTCTCTTGCTCTCTCTCTCTCTCTCTCTTGCCCCCCCCCCCCCCCCCCCCCCCCTCCAATCATCAATCCAATCAATCATCAATCAAATCATCCAATCAAATCAAATCAAATCCAGTCAAATCTAATCAAATCCAATCATCCATCCATCTCTCTCCCCCCCCCCTCTCTTGCTCTCTCTCTCTCTTGCCCCCCCCCCCCCTCCCCCATTGCTGCTGGCCTGAAACAATAAAGTCTGAAATCTTAAATCTCTCTAAATCTAAATTTCTCTCTCTCTCTCTCTCTCTCTCTCTCTCTCTCTCTCTCTCTCTCTTCTTCGCTCACTCGTCTCACTCTCTCCCCTCCCATCACCCTCGCCTCGTGCCCTCCCGTCACCTCCCTCCCCTCACCTCCTCTCTCTCTCTCTCTCTCCTCTTCTCTCTCTCTCTAACTCCTCTTCTCTCATCTCTCTCTCTCTCACTCACCTCCAAAGAGTACAGAGTTCCATCGTGGAGTATCAGGGGCACCCACAAATTTTCTGAACACCTGGACTGAGTCTTGGAGCACCTTGTAAAGCCCTACCTGTGCACACAAATGAACAAAGTTGTATCTCTATGTTGCATCAATAAATCTGTGCTTCAGACCATCCCTATAACAGGTTGCAATAAAGCAGCAATAAGCATATAAGTACAGGGAAAAGTCTTTAGCATGCCTGAATGACTGCAAGCATTTACATACATAATCATGAATGTGCAAGAACTTGTATGTATACACACATACACATATGCACACACACACACACACACATGCACACACACCCACACACACACACACACACATATGCGCGCGCACACACTCGTGCATGCTATGGTGTTGCTTCGCGAACAAATTTGAGTCGATGCTGCTGTCCACGTCCACCGCAGACACGTTGGTTGCTGTAGAGGCCGATGTGGGACCGGCAAGCCAGACCACAGCGGCTGCAGGGGAAGATCCGGCCAGGGTCTAGCAGTTTTTTCTCCTTGGGCGCTTCTCCTTCAGTGTGTCCCTGTGGGAGCTCTCCAACAGTGTTACTTTGGGCAGGCAGTGGTTTTCCATTCTGGAAACATGGCCTGCCCAGCGCAGCTGAGATCTCAAAAGCATGGTCTCTATGCTGGTGAGTT
This sequence comes from Theodoxus fluviatilis, assembly GCA_034096865.1. Taxonomy (NCBI): domain Eukaryota; kingdom Metazoa; phylum Mollusca; class Gastropoda; order Cycloneritida; family Neritidae; genus Theodoxus; species Theodoxus fluviatilis. Next base: position 39,917 of record JAWQFJ010005063.1, read on the forward strand.
GAGACTGTTCCAAAACTTCCACATTTCTGATGTAGTCGCTCCAGTGTATCTCCAGGATCATATGAATACAGCGTTGGTGGAAGTGTTCCAAGAGCCTCAGGTGTCGGTGGTACAGGACCCAGGATTCTGAGCCATACAGGAGTGTGGTAAGGACAACGGCTCTGTATACACTGATTTTTGTGTCCTTTCTGAGGTGTTTGTTGCTCCACACTCTCTTATACAACCTGCCAAAGGCTCTGCTGGCCTTGGCTATTCTGCTGCCCACTTCCTTGTCTATCTTGGCATCTGCCGTGATGGTGCAGCCCAGGTATGTGAACTGGCTGACAGAGCGTAGTTTGGTCTCCCCAATGTAGATGGGAAGAGGATGAGACGTTTCTCGGGGGGCAGGTTGGTGGAGGACCTCCGTCTTCTTTAGGCTGACTTCCACTCCGAAGAGCTGGGCAGGATGTGACTTGTTGCAAGGCTCTCTCAGAGTGTGCGATGAAGGCGGCATCGTCTGCGAAGAGGAGGTCTCTGATCGCCTGGTTTGTAGTCTTGGTGCGGGCTCTCAGGCACCTGAGGTCAAACAGGTTGCCATCTGGCCTGTATCTGACATACACCGCATCCTCATTATCAAGGGCATCCATTGCCTGATTTAGCACCATGCTGAAGTAGATGGAGAAGAGGGTCGGTGCCAGGACACAGCCCTGCTTCACGCCATTGACAATGGGGAAGGGCTCTGACAGGTCACTGTTCAGTCTGACTTGTCCATGCTGGTCCTTATGAAGCTGCATGATGATGTTGTGGATCTTTGGGGGGCAGCCGAGCCGTTCAAGAATAAGCCACATTCCCTGCCTGTTCACGGTGTCGAAGGCCTTAGTCAGATCGACAAAGGTGATGTAGAGGACTTTGTTTTGTTCATGGCACTTCTCTTGGAGCTGGCGGAGGACAAACACCATGTTTGTGGTGCTCCTGTTGGCCCTAAATCCACATTGGCTCTCTGGGAGATGGTCCTGGGCGATGGTGGGGGCCAGTCTGTTCAACAGGATTCTCGCGAGGATCTTCCCGCGATGGAGAGCAGGGTGATCCCCCGGTAGTTAGAGCAGTCCGACTTCTCGCCTTTGTTCTTGTACAGGATGATGATGACTGCATCTCTGAGGTCTTGAGGAAGCCTGCCCTGTTCCCAGCAACATACAAATAGGGTGTGCAGTCTCTCTAATAGAGCTGGACCGCCATGCTTTCATATCTCAGGCGGGATTCCGTCAACTCTGGCAGCTTTGCAAGGTTTCAGCTGTTCTGTTGCCTTCTTGAGTTGTCAATGGTAGGCAACTCATCCAATTCAGCCTTGATGGGTTGCTGAGGAATTCGGAGGATGAATGACACGTCGAAAGAGCGATCGGCATTGAAAAGAGTCCTGAAATGTTCCGACCAGCGGTTCAGGATTGACATCTTGTTGGTGAGCAGTGTGTGACCGTCAGCACTGCGCAGCGGGCTCTGAATTTGGTAGGATGGGCCATACACTGCTTTGAGGGCTTCATAGAATCCCCTGATGTTGCCGGTATCTGCACATTGCTGGGTCCTCTCAGCAAGGTCGGTCCACCACTCATTGTGGATCAAGCGCAGTTTGCGCTGGAGGTGACTGCATATCTGACGAAAGGCAGCTTTCTTTATAGGACAGGACGACTTTGCAAGGTGGGCCTGGTGTGCACACATGCATGCACACACATACACAGACACACACATACACAGACACACACATACACAGACACACACACAGACACACACATACACAGACACACACATACACAGACACACACATACACAGACACACACATACACACACACATACACAGACACACACATACACAGACACACACATACACAGACACACACATACACAGACACACACATACACAGACACACACAAACTGAACATCATCCCAATCTTACTTTTAAAAAATCAAATCTCCCTTTCTTATAGCTCACAGCAAAACTGTCAAGAACACACTATATTTCAAAGAACAGCAGTAAAAAAACTAAGTCCTAATATGCTAATATATGCTAAACGACATCTTTGACCTCCATGGGAAAAGTAAGCACACCTATTTTTGAATATTATGAATGCACAATTGGCCAGGATACATTACCTGAGTTCAAATTACTGCCAGAAGCAAAGTGTGCATTGCATATATCTCCCTTCTAAAGCATAGAAGTGAATCAGATATCATGCCTGTCACATTATCAATATGAATTGATTTTGAAGGAAACACACACACACATACATACACACACACACACACACACACACACACACACACACACACACACACACACACACACAAACACGTTCTTTTTTTTTCTTTTTTCCACTCAGTAACCTGTGATACAAGCCAACTGACAGTGTTCATATCTTGCAGAAAGACTGACCAATCAGGAAGATCTGTAAAAATGACAAACTTTGTCCAATCTCTTACTTTTCTCCACGCCAAAGGTAAGGTTTTAGAAAACTGTTTTTCATTATTTCTAATCAGCACAAGGTTAACTGACCCACAGCCAAAGAAAGGTTCTGTTTCAGAGGCCAAGTCAAGAGGTCACATTGAACATGAACCAAACTTTTTTTCACTTAAAAGGCTTTTTTTTCCCATAACTTAAATAGTGGATTCCCTGATTGCTCACAGGGTAGGGAAGATGGGACAGCACATACATACATGTAGTTCATTGTTTACCATCAATTTCTGTGGGTTTTTTTTTGCTTTTTTGGGTATATGATTGGAAACAAGTTTAGGTTTGGCAGGGGAAAAAAGGGGATGATCATGTTACCATAACCAGAACTTTTTTTGGGGGGGTGTGCTAAATATACACATACCAGTATTCCCACATTTCATGCCCAGAAGGCCTTTTCAAACTTAAGGCCTTAGCTTTCATCTGCATAATTATTCATAAAGTTGCTAACACAGATTCAAAGATAAACCCTGCAGGGACCTCAAGGGAAATGGTTCAGCGCCTTGGGCAGGAAGGGGACCCAGCCTCACAGTGCACACACCTTGTCATTGTGACCATAGAAGTCCAGGAGGGAGGGGAGTAGGGGAAGAATGACTGTGAAGGCCAGGAGGTCTGCAACAAGCATGATGAAAACCACGCGGAAGACCCGGCTCATCCTTTTTGCTTCATCCTCCCTCTGCGAGCCAGCATTTTCAGACTCCCCCTTCCCTTTGTCTCTCGTTCCTTCCTCTCCCATCATCTTTGCTTTACTTCGTGTAATTTTGGAAGCCATGCCAGCAATTTTCTCTGCCCGCTTTCCTTTCAACTGTCAACCAAACTGTGGTCCTATTTAAGTCCTGCAGAGTGATCCTGTTGGGCGGAGGCTAATCTGAAAGAGATAGACAAAGTCAAGACAAGGTCCATATCAAAGCATGTGAAAATCTCAGCGGGGGGTCTGTTGTTATCGGAGAGTGAGGGAGACAATCAACCCAACCATCCTTCAGTTGAAACACTCACCAACTCTATGCGCTGAGCAGCAGCCCACCAGTGGGAGGGCAATGAACCAACATTTGCATGTAGATGTACCTGACCTTTTTCCAAAGTCACCACCTGCATGGCTATTGATTGAGAGTGAACATAAGCCTGCACAATCAATAACCTAGCCTTGGATTTGCAAGTTAAACTTTCTCCTACATATCCCATGAAAAGATACTACTGATTGAGAATCAATAGATCAATAGAATTTTAAAAATTGTCCCAGAGCAGTGGGGAATAACAACTGGAATGAACTGACACAGGCACTTCCACACAAGTGCTTGCTGACTTTCTTGAAACAGATGACTGGTAACACTCCTATCTGTACTAGTGTGACTAAATGTATGCAGTATTACTCAGTCTCCTCCTCCACTAGTACCTGAATGCACTAGCACCACTCTAGAAAAAAAACCTAGCTACAGCTATAACAACTGCAAACATATCCCAAGAAGTTAGAATGTCACATTGCTCTGGTATCCATATCTATATATGTATCTATAAAATAAATTTTAAAAGTGGACAACTTTGTAAGTGCTCTTTGAAAGCACTCAGCAAATAAACTCATACAAAACAAAGTTCAGCTCAGCATTCACCTGAAGGATCTCACGGTGCTATCAGTTCAAGACAGCATTTCTGTCATTCCTGTACTTTGGTCTGCAGACCATGCATGGAGTGTTACAGCTTATGGGTCTCCAGAGGCTATTTTTGGCCATTGATCATGGAAAATCCTCAGAGTTGATAGACTAAGAGCAAGTCAAGTCATGATTTCCTAGTTATTCGCCCCTTACAAATCTCGCTGGGAGGGAGAGGGGTGAATCCACAAAGGGCCAAACCAAGAAAGAATATCAAGGACACACTTGTTTGCTGCAATACACTGAATCTTGCTGAACACACAATGTATGTCTATTTAAAGTTAAACATACATACATTTATTTCTTCAACCAACATGATAGAATAATTTAAATTTTGCTGAAAAACCAATTACCTTTTCACTAAAATATGCACTAGTCCAAGTCATGCATTATTTTCAGGGGCAACAGTTCATACTTGCGTTGTGAGAGTAAATCACAAGTAAACATACTTTACCATATATAGCATTTTATAATGGTAGTATAGAGAGCATAGAATCAAGTCTAGACGACTTGGTTTACTTTAAGCAGTTGCTTATTACACTAAATCTCTCGAAAGTCATGACACCTCCTGCTCAGTCTGATGTTCTTCAATTCCATTGAAGCATATTGCAGTCACAGCTAGCCACAATGACAGGTGCAGAGGCACTCAGCAACCTTTATCCTATTGCATGCAGTGTGACTGACAAGTTTATAGACACCATCGTCACAGCTGTGTCGCACATTGCAACTGTTGAAACAGCTGTATACGGACGGCAGTGATTGGGGGGGGGGGGGGGGGGGGGGGGGGGGGAGAGAGAGAGAGAGAGAGAGAGAGAGAGAGAGTGTTTGCAACTTAAGACAGAAAGAACCCTCAATAGGCAACGTTATGAGACTGTTTAACTATCTAAGCACACTTACTTCCTCTCCTCGTAATGAACATGGTCAAACACTGCCAGTCGACAAGCGTCAGTAGCACATGACAAATGTAAACAACACTTTTTCACGCACTCCGCTGCTGTTTCGACATACCGCGGTCTCCTCATCGCAAAGGCATTCACGCGCAAGTTTCGACTCGAACATCGCCTCTCTGCGTGGCACTTGAAGTAATGTACTGATAATCATTACACGTGTTCTTCCGAACTCATCTCTTACTATCATGTCCCGAACGATGACAATCGAAGTACTCAGAGCGTGCAGGGAACTGCTCAGGCTGAATAGATCGAAAATCAACCGAGTGAATTCAAACGCATACATGACCGGGGGTCATCCTCATTATATTTCTTCTCTCGACGCGAAAAAGCTCACCTTACCTCCACCATGGCCATGAGCGAGACAACGCCGTACTACTTAGGCTACTGCCACACAGGCACACCTATTCCCCTTTCCGGAATCCCACTGTGTAGGCATGCGAGGTCGGAGTTGAAAGGTCAGACTAGCATGCAACCGTAGGCGGCTAGTGCGAGACTGGCGCGTACAAAGAGGGTGGAGGTTCGTGTGAACACGTGAGAAAAGCTATATGCGCTTCCCTGCTTGCGGTGGCGCAACATCTGTCCGAGTCACTACCGTCACTGTAGTGGAATGGCGGTGAAGACGTGCGTACTATAGTGCCCGTGACTGTCGAGTGGCAGGTATACATGCATGGAGAACGATCGAGTCCGCCCAGTTTACCACGTCGGTCGCGATCTTCTCTCATTGGGTTGGCAGCGCAGAATTTAATCAGAATACGATGCACTCATTTTAGCTAACTCACTAGGCCTAACAAGGCTGGATAAGTTAGCCTACTAAAGAGAAATCGATTGGTAAAATACACGTATCAGGGGCGGATCTGGGTTTTGAAAGGGGGGGGTGCAAAGTTCTTTTTTTGTTTGTTTTGTATCTTATCAGCGAAGCGCCGAACCAACGGCGCGAAGCGCCGAGCATGTTAGGGGGGTCCGGGGGCATGCCCCCCCGGAATTTTTTAAAAAAAAGGAAGCAAAATGGTGCAATCTGGTGCAATCTGAGCGTGTAAAGTGCTATTTTCAGGCGATACATTTTGCCACTGATGTGGTGGGGGGTGGAGATAGGACCAACTGTCTCTCTCTTGGGAAGCACATGCTCGAAAATGTACAGTGCTAAATAAGTTCGATGTTAATAATAAAGAATCACAATTCACAAAAACAACATGAGGAAAAAGTCTTTGCAACAAGATCATACCTCGAATTTAATAATCTTTATATGGGGGGGGGGGGGGGGGGTGCAATTACATTTAATTTTACTAGTGCATTCCTATATTTATCAGCATCTCTCTCTCTGCACCCACCCACCCCTTTTTATTTTGGCTGGGGGGGGGGGGGGGGGGGGGGTGCAATTACATCACTATATTTATCAACATATTTCTCTTTCCATTTTTTTATTTATGTATTATCATTGTTTATGTATTTTATTTCTTTAATTTATTTAGTTAGTTTTTTGGCTGGGGGTGGAATTACATTTACATTACTATATTTATCAGCATCTCTTTCTCTTTTTTGTTCTGCCGAGGGAGGGGGGGGTGGTGCAATTACATTTACATTACTATATTTATCAGCTTCTCTCTTCTTCTTTTTTTAAGCCGAGGAGGGGGGG
>JAWQFJ010005066.1:0-10000 GCA_034096865.1 Theodoxus fluviatilis
GCCACGTGATTGTGTCTACGTTCAGCTAGTTTGCTGGGCGATTGCAGGCTTTTAACCAGCGAAGGCAACGATCTAGATGGTACATATACTTTCCCGGTTTCACAAATGGAATGAATTTGACGCCAACACAGCGTTCAGGGTATCTATCATCCGTTTAACTTTGTCCCCAAGCACAGCGCTTGTTACTCGGCATTCTGAAAGATGCCCGGGCTGGTCCCACAAACAAGGGAAGTAACTCCCAGAGCCTCGATATGTGCATGAGGTCCATTGATATTGACTTATTCAGGCAGCGTGTGGGCGTACACCACACCCGTTTTCATGCGTGCAAAAGCAAATCAGGCAAAGCATATGACGCGGATGCAACATACGTGAGGGAGCCTCCAAAACCACCAGGGCATGAACAACAAACTGACTCTCAACTAGGAAGGCATCTATCGCAAGGTGGTGCCAGGGTCGGTATACTATTTATGACTCTCTACCTGACGCTGCTGCTGACGTGCGCCTCTAAGCCTCGACCCCCATATACCAATCTGCATGATCTGTCCTCCAGACTAATGCTTGCATGAGATATACATGCCGATCCAGGTCCTGGGTATGGATGTAGATCCCAAATAGAGGCAGAGAACCCCTTTGCAAGCCACTACCAGACACCGGATTGGCAAGATAAGGTAGACAGGGCAAGATCAAGAGGCATGCTAATTAACCCAAACTGTGCAAGCAAGCTACCAAATGTGGAACCATCTGTATACATGTACAACCGTTTCGATACCCTTTCTGCCGATGTGCTTTCTCTGCACAATTACGTTAAGTGGTTGCTTGATCAACACATGCAACTGCAGTTTGCTTTGCAAGAAACGGACAGACGATGGCAGTTGTACTGCAATGATTTAAATAGACAGAACTCAGCACTACGGGTTGAACAGGACAGAATCGGCCATGAAGTAAGGGTGTTGTCAGCCGCGTTGCCTGGATCGCTAGATGGTGCGAGAGACATTGGAAGTCTAACGCCTGATACTCACATGACCACGAGCCATCAGGGGGACCTGCAACTCAAAAGACAGAGTGGCAGAAGTCCAAGAAGCGAAAGGGACCTAAGAAGACCGAGGCAGAAATGTAGAAAGCAGCGTCGGAGGCCCAACACAAGGGACGAAAGAAACCTCATCTCTATCGCCTTGACAGAAAATAATTGCCCTCCCCCCGATGAAGAAATAGAAAATAAATGTAGCCAGAATGCAGGGGAGGATTGGCTGGGTGAAGCAATAGCTGAGTTGCGAAAGCAAAGCAGAGAAGAGAGAGCATCAGACAACAGGGGGCTCCTGGATGCCATGTCCCCCCACCCTGAAGCTATATCACCACGTCGGCAAGCAACAACCCCCACCTACCGAGACGACCAGCCAATTATTTCTACCGTAGACTCACTGGAGTTGACGCCACTGCTCCCCGCCCAAGAAGCACGTGCTAACCGAGGCGATTCAAACTCTCATGCAAAACCCCCCAAAAGCACCGAGCGCACGAGGAAGGCAAGACATCAACCAGCTAAGTCACAAAGCTCAGGGGCGGGTTTCAAAATAGGTAGTCGATCTTGGTCGCAAGATCTTGCTTCGCAGTAAGAGCTAGCTAAAAAAGAAACTACCCAACGTGACGAAGTAATGCGCATGCGTAGACGTCACGACAAGAGGTGAACTAGCCACATTTCAATGGCCGACGTGTTGCCGGTTCATTCAGAAAACGCTCTATTTCGAGATACTAGCAACCCATCCAAAGAAAATATAAGCCATGCACAGCATTAATTTATCAAAGGTGTATGTTGAATGCATTAACAGATCGTGAAACCTCCTACAGTTTACACATCGAATGCAGGTCAACGCATCCACGCCGAACTTTTGTCTCGAATCTTAAAAGCTAGGCACCTCTCAAGCTGCCTCGCTCAATCTACGCTCGTCTTCGATTGGCTCGCTAGCAAGCAAAGAATGAAACTGCCCATTCGGCGAGATCTACGTAGATCTACCGAGATCTTCGCATTTGAAACCCGGTGGACTCGAGTGAACAGGGAGTGACAGATACAGGTACTGAAGACACTCAGGACTCAGACGGGAGACGGGATGCAGATAGGAGGCTTTGGGTTTCTCCTTGTGATGCAAGACTGCCACCGAGATCAGCGGGTCTGTGGCAGGGTAGGCTGAGACAGGCTGCAGAGGCAAGGGAAGACAACTCCACACAGGATTACAACTCCGATTCGACCTGACGGTCCAGCCGACGACCCGACACAGTTACGTCTGACTTTTCTAAGCGAGAAGATGGACTGAGAGCTAACGAGGTCAAGCAAAATCTGGAGACACCCGAGTTCAGGATTTGCCTTGATCAAGCCCTTCAGATGTTGAACAGTGACATAGACATGGCTGTTGATTCTTTTGTCCAAGCACTTCTTTCAAGCGCAATATCTATGCAACGTACTTTTAAATTGAATCCACAGAGGGAAAGGGGTCATTTCAAATGGTTTGACATAGAATGTCAGTGTGCCAAAGGTATGGCGCAACAAGCACTTTATGAAGCTACGAAAAGCGGTCTAACATTAGACAGGGCGCAGTACGTCGAGATGAGAAATAAATATAAAAAACTCATCAGGGAAAAGAAAGGAAACTATAATCAAACAACGTGCCAAACAATAATTAACAATGTAAAGAATTCGGCTGTTTTCTGGCCTATGGTGCGGAAAGCCACGAAGAGAAGATCCATAGACATTATAATAGACTTGAAAGTTTTGGAAAATTACCTCCAAAGTCTGCTCAACAAAGATGAACTCTGCACGCATGTCATTCGTACCCCACTCTGTGTGAAAGACAAAAAACTTGACGCACTGATTAGAGAAGAAGAGGTTAGGCTTGCAATAACTAGGTTAAGACACAGGAAGGCTGCGGGAGTTGATGATGTACCTGGAGATTTTCTAAAATTTGCAAGTGGCTATGTAACTCCTTTCCTTGTGACGCTTTTCAATCTTCTTTACGAAATGCAATACTTCCCTCAGAGTTGGTCTAAGTCTGTCATTATTCCTATCCACAAAAGTGGTGATATGTCATGTCTAAAGAACTATAGAGGTATATCATTACTGAGTTGCGTCAGCAAAATCTTTATGTCCATTTTAACTAATCGTCTCCGAACCTGGGCAGAAGAGGGCCACAAGTTCTCCCCTGAGCAGGCAGGTTTTCGAGCTGATCACTCAACTATCGATCACGTGTTCATTCTGTTTTAATAATAATAATAATAATAATAATACAGACTATTTCTACGCACATACCTTCCCTAATAGGCAACCTCATGGCGTTTACAATTAGAAAGTCTACACTCATACAAAGCATTCTAACACTCGCACACTGTACAGTTGAAATAAAAGAAAAATTAAATACAATACAATTAATTAAGTAGCAGGCAATAAACAAAACACGAAACATAAAATTGGCGCCTTGTGAAGCACTTCACTGCTCGTCAGGAAAGACTGACCGGAACAGGTATGTCTTGAGGGAGGTTTTCTGTGGCACTCAAGTACGTCTATGGCAGTGGCCGTGGGAAACTATGTTACCTTTGTCGACTATCAAAAGGCCTTCCACTCTGTTGACAGGTCTAGTCTCTGAGCAGTGTTGACAGAGGCGGGGTTATCAACCAAGTTTCTTCGAATGTTACAAAGTGCAAGTGTAAGGTGGAACGTTGCCACTTTCGATTTTTTTTACTGCTCGGTCGGCGTGAGACAGGGGGCAGTTGAGTCTCCCGTAATTTTTTGCTTCTTTATTGACCATGTCGTCAGATATATCCATAGGCATGGGCGACATGGTGTCCAGCTACTACCTGGATCGGAAGAGGTCTTTTCCTTGATTTTTGCGGATGACGTAGCGCTGCTTTCCACCACGCCAGTTGGCTTACAACGCCAAATTGACAACCTCTACCATGTCTCGGAAAGACTTGGTTTGTCCATAAATGCAAATAAAACAAAAGTAATGGTCTTTCGAAGAGGAGGCTTTCTTGGTCGATGGGAAAGATGGTCCCTGGGAGGCACTGACTTGGAAGTCGTCAACCAGTATAGATATCTAGGTTTCTTACTTCTGTTGTTGGCATCCGTCAGTCTCGTGAGACTATGGGGGTGTGCGCCAGGTTTGGTCAGTCCGGGGTTGAGAGGCAGCGTACTCTGTGGCTGTAGAGCCCGATCCTTGAGCCGCATGCTCTGTTGCACTTGTCGCAAGTGAAGTCTTGGCGTGGCTCTGTGGATGCCGACGCTATCCTCTGTCGTCTGCGTTCTCTCCTCTCCTCCCACTGCTCCCGTCTCCTCCTCTCGCTGGCCTGGATGCCAGTCTTGACGGCGTGTCTCCAGCTGTTGCGGTCAGCGGCCACCGTTTCCCAGTCTGCTGGGTTGATGCCTCCCGCCGTCATATCACGTTTACAAACGTCCTTGTAGCGGAGGAGAGGTCTTCCTGCAGGTCTGGATCCCGTGGCGAGCTCGCAGTACAGCACATCTTTGGGTATTCGGCCGTCATCCATCCTGCTGACGTGACCCAGCCATCTAAGTCGTCTCTGGCTGAGCATGGCGAACATGCTGGGAATACCTGCTTGCGCCAGTAACTGCGATGGTTCCTCCCACCGTCGGAGACAACCCGTAGCGTCCGAGCACACGCCAATCACTCTGGACTTAGAACTCGTAACTGCTGTCTCCCGTGTTGTTTCTGTCACTGTAAAACAGCGGCACTGAAGTGACCTCTCCAGGGCGCGAGCCTGGGCAGCGTGTATGGAGATCCTGGGTTGCCCAGTCGACAGAATCCCCCACTCGGCCTCGCTGGTGTGGTCCAAAGGAACGCGGAGCGATACGTTTGGCACCAGTCTGGCTGCAGAAGCTGCCGGAAGGAGGTCAAGACTGACGACCATCCGCCTTAGGGGCTTCACTCCGGATTTGTGTAGGGTTTACTCCTTAGCCTTTCCTCCTCCCGAAGGTATCCACAAGGCAGCGGAGCCCTAGTTTTATTCGCCTCTTACGAATCGCGCAGGGAGACGCGGTGGGTCAATTCTTACCCCGAGTTTCTTACTTACGACTAAACTATCAATAACATTTGCCCTTGATAGTCTGTGTGTAAAAGCCAAGAAGAAAACTGTGCAGTTGCTGAAGACGATGTGGAATCTTCACACGATAAATACATCAGTCTTTTTTCGAATGTATGATGCCCAAGTACAGTCCTCCCTACTATATGGATCTGAATTTTGGGGACTAGAGAAAAGAAAATGTATCGAAACAGCACACATGTTCGCATGTAAGCGGTTTTTAAACGCGAGCACAACATCTTCTAATGCTATGTGTCATGGTGAACTAGGAAGGTATCCTATGTACATAAATACCATAATACGAGCAGTAAAATACTGGCTACGGCTCTGTAAAATGCCGGTCAACAGATTGCCAAAACAGGCCTATCTAATGATGGCGAAAGAAAGTCCAGCAGTAAAACTGAATTGGGTTAGGGCAATTGAACAATGCCTGGCAAGACATGGGTTTGCGTATGTTTGGACAAACGGTGGAACGACAAATGAAAAAAGATTCATTCACTTGTTTAGGCAAATAATTCGTGATTGTTACAAGCAGGAATGGAACACGAAGATCAGTGAGAGTACTAGTTTTGTATTCTACAGATCATTTAAAAGAAAACTAGAATGTGAAAATTATCTGACTTGTATTAATATAAAAAAGTTTAGGAATGCATTTGATCGTTTCCGCCTAAGAACAAGTCAATGCACTATTTCCCTAGTTATTTGTCTCTTACGAAACGCGTACGGAGACGAGATGTGTCAATTCTTAACGTCCCAACCCACAGGGGAAAAAGGACATCAAGTGGCTCTGGCCCTATGGTACACTTGCGGGAATAGATGCAGAGACAGAAGAAGGGCAAAAGCAGAGAAAAGACTGAAGTAGAAAGAGGCAGAGGACATGACTAATAGGGAGGCTAACAGGCAACAACGTGACGGGTAAAAGTTCATGGGTGAGAAGGAAACAAAGCAAGCAAGAGACAAATTCTAGGTAAAAGCACAGCCTGCAACAATTTATCTATTTAAAAAAAACTAAATTAAAAATATCACAAGTGTAGTTATCATCGTGACTTCTATACCAACACATCAATAAAGAGAACATAGATGTTACCGGTCTTCCCAAAATGATTCGCTCGGATATCTCTGGTGATTTACTTTGTAAAGTCTACTATGTGTCCTTCAAAAAGATACAAACATTAATGTAATACATGTTTAAGTGCACTGATTGCCGAGTTCTGACAATTTGAATACTTGTGTACTTAAAATGAACTTTAGAAAAAAGACTGTTCAACTTTTGAGCTGCATTTTGCATAGCAACTCCTTATTTGTAATCAAGCCACAGGTATACAATTTGTCCTGGAGCTAATTCTTACTTACATCTCTCAACGGCCTGTGAAATGACCTACGCATTTAGATTACAATCCGAGGTGTATAACCGTATCATATACTTGACCGACCTGTTCGCCAGTACAACAGAGGCGATAAGATGAAGAGGTGGGCTGATACGCAGTCAAACAAAGTTTTTTCTACACCAAAATTGCAGTGCATATCTACAGACGTCAAAAATAATCCCTTAACTGTACATCTGAAATCTAACACTCTCGGAGGTACTAATAATTCATCTTTCTCAATAGAATTAAATCTTGAAATTGCTGGAACAATCAAATTGAATAAAAACCGCTGGCGCTGAACCTCCAGGTTTTGGCATATATATTTAATGTTTTTTTAAAGATCGGATTCGAACCCGCAACCTTTCAAGAAAAGAGGGGGAAAAAACACGCACACACAAAAACACAAAAAACCAGGTTGGGTTCGAACCAACAACCTCTCGAAACAAGAAGAGCAAAGCCCTTACGACTCACATGCTTGACCTTGACCTTTATATGACATTGACCTTCAGGTGACCTTCAAGGTCAAAGTCAAACAACTAAACCTACCAATGACATCATACACTAAGAAATGCTTTACATTTTTTTCCTACCAAAATACATGTGACCTTGACCCAAGGTCAAGGTCATGCAACACAAAGCTGTTAATTCAAGACATAGGAAGCACAATGGTGCTTATTGGCACTTTCTACCATGAGATATGGTCACTTTTAGTGGTTCACTACCCCATTTTGGTCACATTTCATAAGAGTCAAAGTGACCTTGACCTTGATGATATGTGACAAAATGTGTCTCATGATGAAAGTATAACATGTGCCCCACATAATTATTAAGTTTGAAACAGTAATCTTGCATAGTTCATGGTCAGGGTCACTTCAAAATATGTATACAATCCAACTTTGAAGAGCTCCTGTGACCTAGACCTTGAAGCAAGGTCAACCAAACTGGTATCAAAAGATAGGGATTACTTTGCCCTATATACCATATATATGTAGCCGAGTGCGAAACTCGCTACAAAATAACCCAGTCTGTTCCCCTTTTCTCTAGACCACTGAAGCTAGCTGCGCCTTAACTGACTGCACCCCCCAATACCCTTCTTGCGTAATCAGACCTGACCTTTGACGTTCAACTGAGCCTGCTGCGTGTTATCCCGGTACTTCGCGATGCGGTAGCGGAAACACAAAGTAGGAGGGAAAACACTTTTTCGCATTTTCTTGTTTGATTGTATTGCCATTTGTTGCTCGTGCTTTGCGCGCGAATGTTACATCATCAGTTTTGTGATGTCATAGTGTGACGCTGTCGAAAAGAGAACTCGGACTTGGGTGGTTGGTCAAAATGGATAAATAGGTACCCATTACAAAAGGGATCGGCGTTGTCCTCTTGATACGAGAGTGTGTCAAAAACACCACTGTGAACCCCCACTCATCCCCACAACCACCATCACATATAGGTCAGGTATCCAATCTAAAACAAGTCAGAGAAAATTGAGAAAATGTGAAAAATGACTGGTTTTTAGACAACATTTATGGCCCCTGCGACCTTGACCTTGAAGCAAGGACAAGTCACTATATATGTTTTTTGAGGCCTTGTCATCATACACCATCATGCCACATTTGGTATTGATAGACTTAATAGTCTCCGAGAAAAATCCAACGTTAAAGTTTCCGGACGCCCGGACGGACGAAAAGGGTGAGTACATAGACTCCCTTTTGCTTCGCATGTGAGTCAAAAAGAGGAAAAATTTTTTTAGCGCAGAATCGAACCTGGTCATGCATTGCTCATTGCTCGTGCAAGGCTGGGTAAGTGATTTTTAAAAAAATCATTTATCTGTTACGTGTTTGATGGAGTAGCCTAAGCTACTGTTGAAGTGTTGTGTGTGGATCCAAAAAGCTTGCACAACTGTCCTTTGCACTGACTGTCCTATGCATTAACTGTCCTTCACACTAAGTGTTCTATGCACTGACAAGGAGATTGTCACGAAGGAGAGGAGGGGAAGTGCGCTTTCTACAGTGGGTAAAGATCTAGCAATCCGCTCAAAGTTTTTGTCGCGCTCACCAGTGCTTCGGACACATGCCGGTCATTCTGTGCACTGGTCAGTGTGAAAGTGCATAGGACAGTCAGTGCATCGGACAGTCAGTGCATAGAACAGTCAGTGTGAAGGACAGTTAATGCAAAGGACAGTCCGTGCATAGGACAGTCAGTGCGAAGGACAGTTGCGCGAGCTTTTGGGATCCACACACAAACACTTCAACAGTAGGTTCTACAATTTTGGAATGCGAGCTTCGGTTACTCCATCAAACACGTAACAGATAAATGATTAAAAAAACAACAACAACACTTACCCAGCCATGCACGAGCAATGAGGATGGTTGGTTGATCTTCTGCTTAGCAGCGTCAAGATGGAAATAAAGTTGATACATAATGTGCGGCGCATTGATCTGAAGCACCGAGCTGTCACCTCCACCGTTTAATCCGCTTGCTAATAGATCTTAATTTCGTCTAAATAACATGAATAGTATTTATTCATACCCCTGTCTATCACAGTCTGAGAAATCTTCTCACTGTCTGGCAAAAATGAGACACAGATGATGTCCGGAATACAACGCAACGAATGTGCGTTCATTCGGAAGCCATTTTGGCGCCAGCAACTACAAACGCGAGATATAGCGAGAAAAGGGGCGTGGCTGTAGAGTGGGTCGCCATTCCATCAAATGACTACTTGCATCATAAAAAATCCTTCTTTATCCTTTCACCAAATGTTTTGAAAATCCATTATCATGAAAACTCTACTCGCAAATGACGTCACGTTGTTGATGACGTCACACATTACGCAATTTCGTCATTCTATGAACCGCGTATTTGGGGAGGCACTCTGGAGTGTACGACCTTAAAAAACCACTTTCTCTTCAAGCCTCGATTCTGAAAATTTGATACATTCAATCGGACCTAACTTCCAGTTAGTGTGCAAAATCTCAAGGAAATCCGTCCAGTAGTTTTTGAGATATAAGCCGTGGAGACGGGACAGACAGACAGACGACACACACACACACACACACACACTCACACACAGACAGATAAAGTCTGTAGGACCTCCAGTAAACCTGGAGGGATAATCAGATTTTCTCGCCGTATCTTGATTTGAACCAAGTATCCAAGCGACTTCATACTAGGAGGAGCGGTCACACATTACAAGACGCGATTTCTATTCCAATTCAAGTATAACCTACTCTCATCGATTCATACAACAAAGCGACAACATCTCCTTAACTAAGGCAGAGAAGAAAGGAAAGGGTGGACTGATTGATGAAACGTGTCTCCAAAGCCAGTACCAACAGTACACGCACCTGCGGCACGGCGACGGACGGAACAAGCAAAAGCAGAGACAACGAACGTGCTCCTTCGCTTTTTCCCAGGCAGCAGCCTAGCAGTACAAGGGGCGTTGACAATGAGAAAAGTCCCTTGAAAACCCCATAAACCAGTGCGCGTCGGTGAAAATATTTTGTCTTTGCACCTAGGGCTATGAGAAGAATACATCAACCTGGGAAAGGTATGCGCGG
>JAWQFJ010005066.1:12500-24586 GCA_034096865.1 Theodoxus fluviatilis
AGAATTAGCAATGAATGCAATACTTTATGTTTTCAGTGCACATAAATAGTGGTTGGTGATGAATGTGATGATAGTAATGCCAGATGGAGCCCAGACTGAGTTTTATATGTTTACTCAAGGCAGTATGATACTCAGTCTTAGCTGCCCATTGAAGTCATGCTAACAGGTAACGCACTAAATTGTATTTAATGGCTTTTATATTTTATCATAGGTTCAATGGAACAATATATGCATTCAAGCATCTATGTTCTGCATATAAATGGGGACCGATGATTACATAATTGAAAAATACATTGTGCATAGCAGTAGCAATGTGAAGTATGGGAAGTCGCCTTTTGGACGACGTTTTGGGGTCTTTTTTCACCTTTGCACTTCGCTTCTGACTTTGATTAATTGTTATACGAGATATAACTTCACCGTAGTTCATTAACTTTTTTGCTGAAAGCGTATCAGTTTCTTTAAAACTGCCTTCAATGATGACGACCCCTAACAGTTACCCACCCTGGAGAACAGATCAGATGTTTGAAGGGGGATTACGAGTCACCGTAGAGATTTTCAACTTTAAAAAATCCTTATCAGCACAGTACTGTAGCAAACTTTTTCTTCAAATCCTTGACGTATTAACTGTCCAAATTCACAAAATATCACGCAAGCTCGCATCTGACATTACTGCTGAAGATGTACACGTTCCAAGAGATGATTACCGTACATGTATGATGAAACACACGCATGCAGAAGAAAGTAGGATAGGAGGACAACAAATATCATTGGATCTTGTAACAGGCATATTTGACCACACAGATGAGGAACCAAGCACCACAGTACTATACGCCGATTAAAAAACAAGGATTTCCAAATCCGTAAGATAAAGAACTTTTAACAGATTGCATGGCTATAAAGGAACAAACTGTAAGTTGCAGTTTGGGGAAAGTCCGTGCACTGAGACCGTTTCGTCACTTTACATTGACGCATAGAATGACCGTATTTCAAACTAGCGACTACTGCGTTAATAAATGTTTGGAATCATTTTTAGTCCATCTGCATTATTTTCTTGTTTGGACGGGAAAGTGTGTTCTGCTTTATACTCCACAATGTTTACTCCTTACACAGCAGGCACGGAGTACCGCCTTACACCCTTTGAACGCTAGAAGATTAAAAAGCAGACCAAATCGCCTCCACTTACCAAAAACGGGCAAAGCAACAACGCTTACTTCGGCGTGCATGATGCTGTCCAATGGGGAGAAGTGCATGCAATATTTTCTTCAGCAGGCAAGCGACGGCATCGAGAACGACGCAGTTTACATCGAGTGCTCGACACCCCTACTCCATGGGTTGGGCTGTGTTTTGACTTGCGTCAGAGACAGGCTGTGACCTCATTCCATCAGAGGGTGGAACCGGAAGTCCTCGGTCTGGTGCCGTGTGCTTTTACTTATTCTTGTATACTTGTATACACTCTCTATAGGCAGGCCCCTTGCCTGTGACGACTGCCGAGCGGCTCAACTTGTGGCCCCCTTCTGTAAAGAATAGGAAGTGACCTCTCCTGCGAGGTCACAGCACTTTCTAAGCAGGCAAAAACACAAAGCCATTCACTGGATCTTTCTTTTCAGTTCACATGCTGGAATCCAGAAACCTTGAATGGCAAAGCACGGGATGTATTCCGGCTGGAGTAGCTCGTTGCTCGGTGCTTTTCTGGCGTGTCACTTTGGCCTTGACCCGCCGTTCGAAAGCAAACTTTGCCCTTGGTGATGGGCGGACATCTTCGTTCGTTATGGTCTACAGCAAGAGCAGCACGAGAGTCCGATGAAAACACTAGCAATAGCGTCAAGCTTGCAGTACTTTTCGAAAACTTTTGAGAACTTCGGAGAACACTAAAGCTTTATTTGTCTAGGCCTCGGGCCCATTGACAAATGAAGTAACAAAATAAATCACACGTAATATATCACAGTTGAATATTCTGCTCGATTAACAGTTGAATTTAATGAAAGTAACGATTCACGAGTAAATCTAGGACACTTGAAGAGAGAACATTCGCACACCATTGGACGGCAGAAATGTGTTGGGGCATGTCGACAACCTCTTCAAGCAAAGTGAACAATTGTCAAAGCCAAGTTACTATTCTTTGGAAGTCTCAACTCTTCACAAGATAAATACATATGGAACCGTAGGGCTGCTGCCTACCTCATGAGAAAACTATGAAGTCTTGTCAGTATAGGGTCTACCTATTCAGAGCAATGCAGACACATTAAAAAAAATTATGACAAGTCCTTCTGGTACTCGCAAGTACCGATAACACAAACGTGTCAGACTCAGAAAGATAAAAAGTGAGATGAGTACACCCGGAAATAACGTTTGACAATAATGGTTTACACATTTCTCAAATATGAAATCAAAACCGCAAGAAGGGAAATCAAATCCTCATGAAATGTTCAAGTAGATATTTTTAAATACCTGCACACAATTCATGACGTATGACGGCAGGAGTAAAGCAGAGGACTACCAAACTGCAAAGTGAGTGACAGACGTGTGTTTTGGGTGCATTCTGTCTCACAGAGACTACTATCTTGGCTGTCTCTGTGACACAGAATGTTCTGGCTGGTCAGTCCCCATGAAGCACTGGGAGCAATGCGTGTAATCAACTGAAATTCTGAACAAAAACTGTAGCAAGTCAACAATGAGAGTTTTTCATGTCCATTAAGAAAAGAGAATTTATAATAAAAAATTTAATGTGTATACATTCTTTCTGACCATTGCTGAAAACACTCTGACTTATGTAACAAGAATTGAACAGCTGCGGCCAATTTCGTGTTGAGGCAATAGGCTTATTTTGTGTCAACGACGTACATGTGGCAGTCTCTTAATAAAACTGTCTTCTAATTGGGCGTAGTACCGAAGTGAACGAAGCCGAAGTGGACTCACGTGACCTTGTGCACGGGGACTGTTGCATACAAACATTATGTAAACCCGAGTCAGTAGTGACTCTGGCACAGTTAGCAATTAATGCGTAATAGACTTGACCCTTCGCATTACAGCATTGCACCGAAAATTGCCAGTTCTGGATACTGTTTTTTCCACTTTTTACAGAAATCATTCAGATGTCGAAACTAGTTTTTATTTCAACACAAACATTTTATTTTATCAAATAAACGCTTATTTATTGTCTCAACAAGCGTACTTTATGAGTTTTGTGCGAAATAATCTTAGAACTACTTTAACGGCGTATATCAGGGAGCAGGGTGCTATCCCACAAGCCTCTCGTGAGACCTCCTTATGAATATTCCGGACGGATTAGTTCCATCACGTGATATGAACTGTGCTAGAGACTCTTTCGCCGGCAGGCGAAGTTTCTAGTGGACTAGAATGGCATACAAATAGACAGCGGCTGACTGGAATGATATGCTTACGTCACTGCCCGCAATACTGAGCTACTTGATAAGTCATGTAGTAGCATGTAGCTGCATGACCGGAAATCGGCCTGATGCGCTCCTTTGAACAGCATTTCGATTTGAATAATTTACCAATGTATATAAATTACTGATGTATTCTACAGATAGCCTTGAGGAGTTAGCACTGTTTTTGGCTACATTTTCTCTGCATGCGTGTCATTAATGACAAAATGAACGTTTTGCTTGCAAACCAAAGGGAGGAGTGGCGGACACAAGTTGTTCACTTGTAACTACACTTTTAAAAACTGTTTTTTGAGCGCGAAAGATCCGTCTGACCAGCCAATCAAAACGCAGCATCGGCCACAACGACATACGTGGACATGGGCCTACTTCAACGTGCATGATTAACGACGTCGATCTCCTACAGAGGACACATGCAGCAAGCCCAAAAATCACTTGCAGCAAGCCCAAAAATTACTTACAGCAAGTCCGAAAATTACTTGCAGCAAGCCCAAAAATTACTTGCAGCAAGCCCAAAAATTACTTGCAGCAAGCCCAAAAATTACTTGCAGCAAGCCCAAAAATCACGTGCAGCAAGCCCAAAAATCACTTGCAGCAAGCCCAAAAATCACTTACAGCAAGTCCGAAAATTACTTGCAGCAAGCCCAAAAATTACTTGCAGCAAGCCCAAAAATTACTTGCAGCAAGCCCAAAAATTACTTGCAGCAAGCCCAAAAATCACTTACAGCAAGTCCCAAAATTACTTGCAGCAAGTCTCCAAAATCACTTTCAGCAAGCCCAAAAATCACTTACAGCAAGTCCAAAAATTACTTGCAGCAAGTCCGAAAATTACTTGCAGCAAGCCCAAAAATTACTTGCAGCAAGCCCCAAAATCACTTACAGCAAGTCCCAAAATTACTTGCAGCAAGTCCGAAAATTACTTGCAGCAAGTCTCCAAAATCACTTTCAGCAAGCCCAAAAATCACTTACAGCAAGTCCAAAAATTACTTGCAGCAAGTCCTAAAATTACTTGCAGCAAGCCCAAAAATTACTTCCAGCAAGCCCAAAAATCACTTACAGCAAGTCCCAAAATTACTTGCAGCAAGTCCGAAAATTACTTGCAGCAAGTCCGAAAATTACTTGCAGCAAGTCCGAAAATCACTTAAAGCAACCCCAAAAATCACTTACAGCAAGTCCAAAAATTACTTACAGCAAGCCCAAAAATCACATACAGCAAGTCCCCAAATTCACTTGCAGAAAGTCCCAAAATCACTTACAGTAAGCCCAAAAATCACTTACAGCAAGTCCAAAAATCACTTACAGCAAGCCCAAAAATCACTTACAACAAGTCCAAAAATCACTCACAGCAAGTCTCAAAATCATTTACAGCAAGCCCCAAAATCACTCGCAGCAAGTCCAAAAATCACGTGCAGCAAGTCCCAAATTCACTTGCAGCAAGTCCCAAATTCACTTGCAGCAAGTCCCAAATTCACCTGCAGCAAGTCCCAAATTCACCTGCAGCAAGTCCCAAATTCACTTGCAGCAAGTCCCAAATTCACTTGCAGCAAGTCCCAAAATCACCTGCAGCAAGTCCCAAACATCACTTGCAGCAAGACCAAAAATTACTTGCAGCAAGTCCGAAAATTACTTGCAGCAAGTCCGAAAATTACTTGCAGCAAGTCCGAAAATTACTTGCAGCAAGTCAAAACATCGGCGAAGTAGGCGTGAGCATCGCCCAATTAAAATACGGCTCAGCGCAGAGATCGACATAGCGGCAGAAAACAAGCAATTTGCACATGCAGGAATTTTCTGGAAACGAAGGTAGTCGCACATCGCTTATCACCTAATCTTCAACACGCTCTCACCCCGACGGCCACTGCATTTCGATAGCATGGAGTTGACCTTTCCATGTCGCCGTGCGGGAAGAGTTTGGTACGAAATGAACTAAGCGCTTCCCTACCGACTACGCGTCAAACAGGGGACGCCTCTCTACGTTTGCAGTGCCGCATCGCTCTGCTGCTCATGTAGTTGCCGCCCACGAGGATATTTGCCAAGCAAACATGGCTGAGGGGAATCTCAAAATCCGTGTATTTGGCCTCGTCGTCCAACACACTTCCTGTGGAGTCATGAAAGTGCGCCTCGTGACCCGACTTCGATGACAACAGAAAGGGACGTCTTTGTCCTGCGACCTCTGTACAGCGTTCGCGTCTTCCGCAAACAGCGGCGCAACTTTGCAGAGTCAAGCGAGTATTTGTCGGGGTGAAAAATAACTGACGATCTGAAGAAATGGGAATGAGATGAAGAGGTGACAGCCTGAGAGAGAAGGGACACATCCAGAGGTGCACTCACAGACTGTAGGAGAGAGAGAGAACGAACGAACGAACGAACAAACAAACAACTGTATTGCATAGACCTTCGGTCCGGTACAAGGGAACTCACAATCCACGCTATTGATCGACTTATATCATTAGCATGATTATCGGTCTTCTGTTAAATGCATGACATAAGTAAGTGCTCACAGATCTACCTATGCTTGTGTCATAGTTTTCCATGTATATAATTATTTCATCGTGCACAGATAACCCAAAGCTGAAATTCAAATATTTCATTTTTAAGTCTTCGTAAGCTGGACATGTGAACAGAAAGTGTATTTCACGTTCTTTCTTTTCATAGCAATTTGGACACATAAGTGTACCAGATTCTCGGTATTGATATCGATGGACACATATATAATGTAAATGTTCCTAGAGATCGGTGTGTCTAGTTCGTGTAGATATTGCTCCAGACCATGATATGTTTCAAACATCTTAACACGTAGAATTGCTTTCTCAAGCTAGTCAGTATGTTATTGCTCAGTCAACTGCTGTATGAGTCGTGACTTGAGATTTAGAAAAATGTTCGTTTGGATCCCCTTGATGGATCCACACATCTTCAAAACCATATCTAAACAAAAAGTGCTTTATTTTTCGTGAACAACTATCTTTCGTTTCCAATATAATCATCATCATCATCATCATCATCATCATCATCATCATCATCATCATCATCATCATCATCATCCGTCATACTTTTTGGGAGGTACCTTTTATCGTCTATTTTCATATTTTTCTACCATTACCTTACACATCTCATATATAAGCGATGAAGTACATTGGGCATCGGCCAGTGTCGCCATAAATCATAAGAGTTGGTGTTCGTATGGACACACCCAAAAAACTTATGAACATGTTCGTATGGATTTATCTATCTCGTCACATTTAGTCAATCCTTAGATTTCTTATCCGTACATTATTACTGGTAGTATTTGAGCATCAAATATATTAGACGCCACTTTCAGACATGTACATCCCAGTCTTTTCAATGGTCTGATAGCTTGCATGGTGACCGACTTTTCCTTCTCTTCTAAACGAGTCAAAGCTACATTGGAACTGCGCTTTGTCGAGAATTTTTAGCCCAAGTAGTTGCACTCATTCGCCGCTTTTTTTCTCCTCCCAGTTGCCAAGATTTTTGAGCTGTCTAATGATCGCAAAAACGAAACACTATGAAGTTTTATTTGCTCCTATTAATACACAGTCCCACAGGCTCAGTTGGCCTTTTCAGAGTATCCAACTGGTTCTGGAGACCTACAGTCGTATATGACAGCACAACTATGTCAACAGCAAACATAAGAAGATAGGCTGGTTCATCATTAGGGACACACTGTATTTCGTGTTCGCCTTTACTAATCATTTCTTTAGTAACCTCTCAGACTACATAAGAAAAAACAGTCCTGTTTCACGTCTTAAGTACATTTGAAATAACTACATGTAGTGTAACAACCAGAACATTATACAGAGCTTCGCACTGTACTGTACCATGGACGGCGGGAGTTCACACGGACGACGCGAAATGTTGCAGCGTACCGTGTTTATGTTATTCAACAGTGAAACGAGAAACGTTATTTACTCAGTAAGGTCATATTGTCTATTTCGTCAACTGATGTGTTGATTCTGTACTATCACGGCAGGCTGTTGGACTAAACGAGCCTAAATCTCTCTCTCTCTCTCTCTCTCTCTCTCTCTCTCTCTCTCTCTTGTGTAGGTCTACTTACAAACGTCGGCAGGGGTTGTCATCCAACAACCTACCTGATTTTCATTTCCATTTACGCTAAAGATAGGCATGACAAGGCGATTGGAGGAAGTAGAAAGTGAGAAGTTTTAACCACACAACTACATTTAGGCCCGCGTGCCATGCTGCCCAAGCACACCTCCCTCCCACTTCCTGTTACGCCCCATTCCCACCCCCACCCCCACCCCCACTCCCCACCCCACTCCCTACCTTTATTGTCTTCCCCCTCTCTCCAGAAATGGCAAGCACGGCATAGTGAGACTTTCACACCTGACACAGATGTGGCAGCTAAATGTGTAGCTTTATTGATTGCCCAGTTTTCCTCTCTCTCTCTCTCTCTCTCTCTCTTCTCTCTCTCTCTCTCTCTCTTCTCTCTCGCTCTCTCTCTCTCTCATCTCTCTCTCTCTCTCTCTATCCTCCTCCTCCCCTCCTCCTCCTCCACTCCCTCCTCCTCCTCCTCCTCCTCCTCCTACTCTTCCTCTTCCTTTCCCCCCCTCCCCCACTCTTCCCCCTCCTCGTCTTTTTCGGTTTATGTCTGTCGGTATTTCTCTATGTCTGCATGTCTTTTTTGTCTGTATGTCTGTCTCTTTCTCTCTCTCCCCCTCTGTGTTGTCTGTCTGTCTGTCTGTCTGTCTGTCTGTCTGTCTGTCTGTCTGTCTGTCTGTCTGTCTGTCTGTCTGTCTGTCTGTCTGTCTGTCTGTGTCTGTCTGTCTGTCTGTCTGTCTGTCTGTCTGTCTGTCTGTCTGTGTGTGTCTGTCTGTCTGTCTGTCTGTATTTCTCTCTGTCTGTATGCATTTATGTCTGCCTGTCTGTCTGTCTGTCTGTCTGTCTGTCTGTATTTCTCTCTGTCTGTATGTATTTATGTCTGCCTGTATGTCTGTCTCTTTCTCTCTCTCACCCTCTGTGTGTATGTCTGTCTGTCTGTCTGTCTGTCTGTGTGTCTGTCTGTCTGTCTGTCTGTCTGTCTCTGTCTCTATGTCTGTCTGTCTGTCTCTCTCTCTTTCTCTCTCTCTCTCTCTCTTTCTGCCCTCTCTTTCTCTCTCTTTTCTCTCTCTCCTTTCTTTCTCTTCTCTCTCTCTCTCTCTCTCTCTACTCTCTCTCTCTCTTTGCATAAACTCAATCAACACGTTTCAAATCTTTGTGTACATGACTGTATACTACCACAACCTAGGATTGATTTGTTTAAGCATGGGGGCTACTATGTCGAACACACTACCTATCTCACGTTTATCTATTACCAATCATCCCTTGGTAATTCGTTCATCTCATTCAAAAGTTTCTCTTTGTGTTAATATTTCATGTGGTATTTCTCGGTACCTTAAACTCAATGTGTGGTACTAATGTCATTTCGTATTAATTTTTGGGTGGGGCGAGGTGTGTGGGGGCTTTGGTTACGTGCTTGTTTAGACAGGGGGGGACTGCCTAAAAACCGGGGTGTATTTCCCTTGACAAAAAATAATAAAACTACTCTCTCCGCGCAGCCGCGTGCGCCCGCTTCGCTCCCCCCCTCTCACACACACACACACACACTCACACGCACGCACGCACGCCGCACACGCATCACAACGCCCACACACACACACCCACCACACCACTCCTTTAATTCAACCATTTTGCTAACCCACAAGCGGTCTTTGGTGGCTACTCAGCACAGTTCCACCATTGCGTAGCCCCATTATGCAAGAACTTGTGGTTATGAGGGGTCTCAAAATACATTCATTCCAAAAAGCGTTATGTTGGCCTCCTGTGCCACATCACGCAAAGCATTTCTCTTGCTGGGAAACAACACCATTTGCCACACGAATAGGTGCCCCCTTTCCTGTACAACTTGTCCACGCTGCAGCCAGAGCTTGATAGTACATTAAATTAAAAATCTTGTTACAGGATTGTGCTTGCGATGGACCGTTAATAAAGACACTTGAAATAGTAGCATGCCTCAAGATACGTAGAACTTGGACGGCTGTCGGTCTGCATTCATACCAACACAGGGAAAAAATAGCCCTAAACCCCCCCCCCAAGTACAATAATTAAAGCATAACAGAAAGGTTACAATTCTTTATGGTTTTATTTCCTTGAGTAGGTATGCAGGTGTCGATCAAAAGAAAACATTGCGACAAATAAAGATAATGGTGTGTTTCATTTTGCTTGCACAAAGCAAAGGCAAAACTGCCTTTGCAGCAATGCAATGGTCCTTTTTGCAACGAGATACTTTGCCCGACGGAACGCAACAGGAGGAACAGACAGAAGAACCGGTCGGGCGGGAAAAAAAAGGGAAAAGCCTGGCTGCCTGCTCCCCAGGAAGATGAGATGGTTGCTCGGAGTCGATCCGCAAACGCTGGGAGTACCCAATGATAACCAGGGCCCGTAACATGTGTGCCGCTTTCAAACAACCATCCACGGGTGGAAGTCACAATATAAAATAATACCCTTTGCGATGTAAATCATGTGATATGATCAACCAACGCAATTGCCAATTCCCTTTCATCCCAACATGGGAGTGAACCCTCCTGATTTGCTTTCGTTCCCAAAGCAACCTCAGAGTTTCCTGAAGACGATGCAATTGTCACATAGGTTTAATCATCCAACGACATTAAAACATTCAGCTCAGCAGCATCAACAGTCCCAAAGATTGCCTCCTGCACACAGCCAAGTGATTTTTACAGAGTTCTCTTATATGTAAGGGCGCGTGAATAGAAATTCTCCGTGAGGGACAATGCAGGTGAAGTCATCTTGTCCATGGACGCCCATCTAGGATCCTGCACCTTTCTTTCAGATGATCAACAGGGTTTCGGCTTCTCCAGCCTTTAGGCTGCTGTAAGAATAATTACCAGGAAAAATATTGGAGATGGTCTTTAGTTAAACAACGTTCAAGTTTCGGATTCTCCAGTGGGTTGGGGAGGGGGGGGGGGGCGGTTTGGGGTCTGGTGGGGAGCGGAGATTATCTTTCCGTGAGTTGTTTCGGCTCCTGCCAAATTCAGTCCTTTATTTCTGGGTCTATTTTTCTCAAAAGGACACAAGGAAGGGACAGCTTGGGCATAAGGACAGCAAAAAAAAGACCTCCCCCTCTCCTCTAAAAGACATAAACCAAAAGAGAACGAAAAGATCAGTCGCTCATCACCAAACAACAACACATCATCATCATCATTCATCAGCATCAGCAATCATCAGCGTTTCAGCCAGTCATCAGAGTCACAATCAGCGTCAGCGGCAGTCATTCAGAGATCGGTATCTCATTCTTCCTCGTATCGAGTCGTCGTCGTCCACATCAGTTAGGGGGTGGGGGGCGAGGACTGGGAGAGGAGAGGAAGGTGAAGGGGACAGGGTGTTGGCCATGGTACAGTTAGTCACTGCTTACCAAGTCACGGACAGGAGACGCGGGGGTCATTCTTACCCTCAAAGCACAGGAGGTGAAATAAACTTTGAGGATTGCTTAATATAATGATAAGTAAACTCCAAATCAACAAGATTTCATTTGCGCTGAATAGATGTCAAATAAGTCTCGATCCTTGAATCAATGTCCCCCCTGGGGGTAGGAGGCCAAGAATAGGTTCCCCCGGACACGCGTCTATCGACGCGTGTCTAAAAAAAGGAAAACATGTCGTTCGCGAGGCAGGGGGATTAAGACCACTCTTACCTTCAATATGTCAAGCAGTCAGTGAGTCAGATCTGAAGTTGTTATATATCTTCAATGGTTTCATGCCAATTTAGTAAATGCATATTTATTGAGCACGCCAACTACGTGCCCCAGCGCTTGAATAAATACGATTGAGGGATTTTGAAGTAGTCTGCTTGCTAACAGGTAGGTCCTTTGCAAAATAGAGGTGTTGCACCTTTTTCATGGCGTGAAAGTCGGGTATAATACAAATTGCAAAATGATAGGCATTAATTGCCTTTCTCAAAGTTGAAAATGGCATTCCAAAACACCTTTCCGATAGGGTGGACAAACCCATAGGAAAATAAAGACATTGAGGGTATGAAACGGCCACTGGGGACCAAATTCTCGGTAAAGAGCGTCAAACAGCATCCGATGGCCACGGAGTGTTAAGCACGGGGGGGTTTGGGAGAGGGGGGAGGGGGCGGTGTTTTCGGAAGAATAATCAGAAGGAACTGGTAAGTAAAAAACCATGCTAAGTATTTCAGTAAACAATACAGGTTGCGGGGCCCGATTGAGGTGATGATTAGCTAGCTACCTATGATTCCGGCCTCCCCCTCCAGGGATTGATGGATGGATGGGATGGATGGAGGTGGATGGATGGGATCGTGGGATGGTCTGGATGGATAGATGGATGGATGAAGGATGGAGGATGTAAGGATGGATGGATGGATGGCAGGATGGATGGATGAGTGGATGGATGGATGGATGGAGGAGTGGATGGATGGATGATGGGATGGATGGGATTCGAATTGGGAGGTTTACGGGCCTAATTAGACTTTGTCGGATATGTAAGACATTTGAAAACAAAAAATCCGAGGAAAAAACGCAAATTAATTTCACAATGGGTACTTTTTTTGGGGTTTCTCGCTTTACAGAAATCGCGTAGGGAGGACATGGTGGGTAAAATCCCAACCCCCCCCCCCCCCCCCCCAGCCAAAGTA